>JAJOOS010015701.1:0-19179 GCA_029582725.1 Solanum chiquidenum
CCCCAAAAAAAATAATAATTTAAGTTTGTATTTAAAAAATATTTTCAATTTCAAAATTTCATTTTTTCACCCCTTCCCTCGATCCCCCACCCACCCACGCCCCTACCAGCCCCCCCCCCCACCACCCCAAAAAATAACTTTAAGTTTGTTTTTCAAAAATATTTTCAATTTCAAAATTTCATTTTTTTCATCCCTACCCAGTCCCCCCACCCCACCCACCCTCCACCAACACCCCATCCCCAAAAAAAAAATTAAGTTTGTTTTTAAAAAATATTTTCAACTTCAAAATTTCATTTTTTCACGCCAACCCTCGACCCTCTCCCCCTTGCACCCCTACCCCACCCACCCCCTACCAGCCCTCCACCCCACCCAACCCCCAACCCCAAAAAAAAATTTAAGTTTGTCTTTAAAAAATATTTTCAACTTCAAAAATTCAATTTTTCACCCCTACCCTCGACCCCTCCTCACCCACCCCCTACCACCCCCCACCTCGCAAAAAAAATTTAAGTTTGCTTTTAAAAAATATTTTCAATTTCAAAAATTATTTTCTAGTCTAGTAAAAATAAAAGATATTTCTCAAAAATACTTTTCATTCATAAATCAAACACTAAAAATCTTTTCCGGAAAATATTTTCTACTCACCAACCAAACATGAGAAAATAAGTCAAAAATCAACTTGTTTTCTAGGAAAACATTTTCTAGGAAAAACATTTTCTATGGAAAACATTTTCCTTCATACCAAACACACCCTAAGTGTAAAAGTTTCAATGATAGGTTAAAGAATTGGTTTAAACTAATACAGCAGAAGTTAAAAGTTTTAATATTGCAAGAGTTATGTACGACTTCACATTTTCAAATTTGAAACGTCAGTTTTTTTCGAATAGATAATAAAATATAGATTAAAACAAATTCTAAAATAATATAGAGACTCACGTCCCTATATGTGAGATTATTCCTATTTGCAACTGCAACAAAAAATAGTTAGTGCATATTTTATGTTTGTCACTACAAACGTAGTGTTCACAAAATAAACTACAAAAAAAATATATAAGAAAATCAATTGTAATATAATTCAATAAATAACTTTAAAAATAATAGATGAAAGAATAATTTTTTAAAGATTATTTGCTACCTTCTTATCTTGAAGAATCAATTCAACAAAAAATAAGATGTGTAAATACTTATAATGTGGTACGTTCCATCATTGCATAACTTAAACTTTAAAACTCCATTAGTTATCACTTTACGGATTTTAAAATCTTATATATCCTTAAACTGCATTAAGACATAGCTAAGATAATGAGTATTTATTTTTTGTAGCTTAATGTTGTAAGATAAACTGAAATCTACTTATGTTATTTTTGTTGTATCTGTAAAATGCAATTTTAAAAAAAAAACCATTTCCCATAAATTCCATCCCATATATAATTTGGATAGTTCTGATGATTATTGCAACTCAACTTATCAAAAATACAAACTTAATCTAATCTAAATATTATTAAAAGAATAATATTCATACAACAAATTTTCAAACATCGAAAAAAAATTAAATTAGCAGAAAATTCATAGATAATTATAGAAACTCGACAAACTGATATATATATATATATATCAAAAGAATAGAGAAATCAATTATAATATAATCTAACAGAGAACATTAAAAGCAATAGATGAAAGAATAACTTTTAAAAAATTATTTGCTACCTTCTTACCTTTTTGAGTAGTTGTCTTGAATTAATTATTCAAACTCAGTATGCAACAAATTTAAAAATAAAAAAAATCTGCATATAAATACAATTAATGTGCTGAAAGAGTTCACGACCAAAAAAAATTATGAAGAGTTTCTGACTTTTCAAAAGACTCCTCCACTGCTTTTAAAAATATATATTGTTGCCACAAAATGTGGAATTCATTATCCATTGAAATAAAATAAAAAAACAAGTAAAAGTAACTGCTTGGAGGTTTTACATTATCATTTGGATTTATTAAAAACAGTAAAATTTAATTGATGTTAAGAAAATATAGAAAAACTCAAATTAGTAATAGATTTTAAAATTGAAAATTTATTAATTAAATTAACTACAAATAATTCATTTTAATTGTACATAATTCCGGATTTAATATAGTATTATTATGTAATATTAATATTAATATTAATATTAATATTATTAATATTAATATTATTATTATTAATATTATTATTAAATAGTAAAAGGTGATTGCATATTTGAGCAAAACTTTTTCAGTTTTTATTTTATGTTTCCTTTTTTCCTTTTTATTTTTAAAATTGTTATATTTAAATTAATTTTCCTAATTAATTTTGGTTGCAGTTTATTTTTGAAAAGAACTGCCAAGTGCAGATTATCACAATAATAAAAGTGAAAAACTGGTGATTTTTTTTTGTTGAACTAACGTTTCTTTTCTTTTTATTTTTAAAATGATATTTTTTTCTAATTTTCTTCATAGGTTATTTATTAGTAACAAAAACTCTTGTTTTTTTAAAAAAAGAGATTTTATTTTTACCACAATATTATTATTATTATTATTATTATTCAAACTAATTACATATCATTAATTTTAAAAACTATTTTTGTGGTGCTGACACGTGACACTTTTTTTTTCTCCTATTATATATAGATAGATTTTAGTATACTCGCGGAGTCGAAGTGATTATAAGAAGCATCTGAGGATTGTGCTCCTGACTTTGAGGGATCATCGGCTTTATGCAAAGTTCTCAAAGTGCAAGATTTGGCCTGAGTCTGTAGTATTCATGAGAAATGTAGCGTCCTAGGATGGCATCATGGTAGATCTAATGAAGATTGAGGCTATTCGTGATTTGGCTAGGACCAATTTGATTACTGAGATTTGGAGCATTATCAAATTGGCAGGCTACTACAAACAGTTTGTGGAGGTCTTCTCCACCATTGGAGTACCCTTGACCTGTATGACTAGCCTTCATGTTACTTTTGATTTTTATGAAGAGTATGAGTTGAGCTTTCAGAACCTCAAAGAGTTGCTAACTACTTCTCCTGTATTGATTCTTATAGTTGAGGGTTAGGGCTTCATGGTCTATTGTGATGCATTCGGCATTGGTTTTGGTTGTGTTTTGATGTTTAAGAATCGGTTTAGTGCTTATGGATCGAGGTATCTCAGGAGACATGATCACAACTACCCTACTCGTGACTTGGAGTTGGCAGCGATAGTTTTTTCACTTAAGATCTTGACACTACCGATGTGGAGTTTGTTGTTAGATCAACACTGATCATAAGAGTCTTCAGCACATCATGAGACAGAGGGACCTTAATTCAAGGTAGCTTCACTCAATTGAGCTTCTTAAGGATTATGACCTCTCTATTCTCTACCATTTAGGCAATGCGAATGCGGTAGTGGATTCATTAAGTTAGAAAGTTGCGTGTATCATTAGTCTAGCCTTCTTATCTACTGTGGAGCGACCTTTAGAGTTACTTTCAGCTTTGAAGAATCAGTCCTTAGAGACTCATATGGTGGTTCAGTTGGATTTCTCAGATTCTAGGTGTGTTTTAGCCTATGTATGAGTTCAGTCCTTTCTACTTGATTAGATATGTGGTCGTCAGTTTGAGGATATGGGCTTTGTGGCACTTCAAGATTGAGTGTTATAGGTGATTCTAGTCAGGTTACCTTGGATTCAGATGGGGTTTTGAGGTTTGAAGGTTGTATTTGTGTTTTAAAAGTTGGGGGTTTGATTCAGTTGATACTTTGTGAGGCCCATGATTCCAGATACTCTATACATCTGGGCACCGCAAAGATGTATTGTGACTCTAGGGAACATTACTGGTGGACCAGTATAAGGAGAGATATTGCAGACTATGTGTCTCATCGCGTCAGTTGCCAGCAGGTGAAGGCCGAGCACTTGAGATCTGGTGGTGAGTTCTAAAGGTTACCCATTCTGGATTGGAAGTGGGATAGAGTCACTATTGACTTTTTGGCAGGTTTGCCTCGAACTTCTAGGGGTAGTGACAACATTTTTTTCATCGTTGATCAATTGAGCTAGTCAGCACTCTTCCTCCCTGTTGATTCTTCATGTAGCACCGAGAGGTTAGTACGTATCTACCTTCATGCCAGTCTCAATTATATCAGATGAGTTTTCCACCCCCGAAATGATGGTCTATCGAAACGTACTATCCAGGTTCTTGAGGATGTGTACAAGGCTTGTGTTTTAGAGTTTGGAGGTCGGTGGGACCACTTCTTGCCTATGGCGGAGTTTGCGTCCAACAACAACTACATTTTAGCATCCAGATGTCCTCATTCAAGGCCTTATATGGTAGGCATTATTTCTCTCCAATTTTATTGTTAGAGTCTATAGAACCTAGAACTCGTGGTACATGCTTGATTCATGAAACTTTGGAGAAGGTGAGGGTAATTCAGGACATACTTCAAATAACTTAGAGTAGGCACAATAATTATTCTTATCATGGTCGACGACTATTGAGGTTTCCAATTTGTGATAGAGTTTTCCTCCGTTTTCACCCATGAAGGTTGTGATGAGATTTGGAAAATAGGGAAACCTTAGCCCAATATATATTGGCCTTTTTGAAATCCTACTGATAGTTGGAGGGGTTGGATATGAGTTAGCTTTACCTTTGGTGTTCTTAGCTATCCACCTATTTTTCCATGTTTTGATGGTACGGTGGTATGTTCGTGATGAGTCTCATGTGCTTCAGTATGATGTGGTAGAGTTGGACGGTCGTCTTACATTCGTGGAGGAACCAATTTTCATTTATGCCAAAGATGTGTTGTGGTGACATGCGAGAGTCAATCCTGTGGTTATGGTTAGTTTGAGGCATTGTCTAGTTGAGAAGGCTACATGAGAGACCTAGCATGATATTGGGGAGAAATTTCCTAGCTTGTTTGAGCCTTCAAGTACTTTCTGGGATGGTAGTCCTTTTTAGTAGTGGATGTTTTCATGACCTCTAGGTCATTTATGTTTTTATGCCTCATGTTCATCATTTAGAACTTTCCTATAGCGACCCCAAGTCATTTATGACTTGCTAGGCCTGATAGTTTGGTCACATAATCATTCATTTTGTTTTATGTTAGTTGTAGTGTTTTGGAGCTTTTGAACCTTGAACGGTCATTTGTTATCAGAGGTTCAAGAAGATGACCTCAAAATCCAATTTTGATAATTCTATAAGTTCTGTAATGTCATAATCGGCTAGTTGCATAGTCGGCATGACTCCTGAGGCTTTCAGTGCGAGTATGTGCGATTAGGCATTTTTACTTTCAAGTTAAGGACTATGTTTGACTTTAGTCAACATTATGAGTAAACGAGCTCAAATGAGAATTTTGTCAATACGGTTAGCTTCAGAATGTTGAGTTTTCCCTAGAGAGACCTTTCGTTTAGATCCCGAGGCCTCCAGGCTAATTTTGAGCTCCCTTGTGGATTTTGTCTTAAAATATAACTTGGGTGTGGGACCCACTTATCATCCCGAAGACCTCAGATGGAGGTTTTGATCGTTCCCTTGAGTGTGGAATGCAGAATTTTATAGGACAGTGTTGTTCATTTTCATGTATTGGGTTCCGAACAAATCCCAGGTATACGGTCAAAGTTATAAAGCCTTAGCATTTCAGTTGAAGTGGTACCAGTTGAGGCATGCCATGTTCCTGCATGCCCAGGCCGCATTCATGGAAGGCTAGTGCTTTGTTAGGTGCACTCGTGTGAGGGCACCGTGTTCGTGGGCAGCATCCTGCCCTTTGTGTTCACGATAGACAGTTGGTCAGGATTGCGCGTTCATGAGGATAAGCCGCTTGGAGTTTATTTTATGGCCATGTTGTAAAGACAACTTAGCTTCCTAGAGTAAATTGACGAGTTCTAATTATTTTAGCTCTGATTTTTGCGATTTGAAGTCCAACACGTTCGTAATTGTCGATGTTACATCGTGGGCCGATTGGATTGTGTCGGTAAAACATTATTCGAGGTTAATTTTTCTTGTAAGCTTCTGCCTCCTTCTTGTTTGGGCTTGAATTTTAGTTTTCATTGTTTGTTGTTGTTTTAGATATATTAGGCGTTGAATTGTGTTAAATTATGGGACACAAGTTTGTAACATAGTTTAGGATCTCTTGACAGAGTCAATTCCAGAAACTCCAGCACGGAACCGACAATTCTCATTGACTATTAAATTGGGTTGTCTCTATTTTTTGAGATTTTAGTGTCTAAATGATTGTATTAATGTTGTGATCCTATTCTTGATAATGTGTCAGTGTTTGGAGGCCGTTCAAAAAGGAAGAGATCCGACCATATGATTTGGAGCACACGTAGTCAACATACAATTAGGCTACAACTTTCTTTCTAACTATATTGAGAATGAATGTGAAAATTCATGATGATAAGTCTGAATTGGGGGCGGGTACCTAGTTATTCCTGCTTTTCTTCTTAGAAACCATGATTTGGGATTGATTATTATTGTTCCAAGGGTAGTACCATGTTAGTTGGGGGTTGTAGGTGTGTTGCACAATCCTATGTGATTTACTTGTGTTATTATGTAATTTCTGAAGCATGTTTAGCATTAGTATAGGATAGAATATGGATGCCTTAGACCCGCGAGCCTTGTAGCTTCATTACATTTCCGACATCATTTCAGATGAACTAGGTCCTTGTAGACTAAAATAGCAGAGTTGGGTTTGATAGTATAAGTCGTAGTCTACGTGATTGTGCATCTTGATAGCCCTTTCTGTCTTCTATCCCTACTTATATGACCCCGAAACCAGAGGTTGTATGCTTTCTTGGGATTGGAGTACTTCAGTCTTGGAGCCTTTTGTGATATGTTTGGGAGTGGACGTTGATGCTTATCGTGACCAACGACACTGACCTATGGTTTAAGTGTCTACAATCGTCGATAGTATAGTAACCCAACAAAGGGTTGGGGTCGAGTCCCAAGGGAGTGATAGTGAAAATAGTAGTTAGTTAGAATTTCATTCTAATTAGTCGTAGCTAAAAATATCTGTGGATAAAAACATTGTAAATTCAATAGGGTGACACAAAAGTGTCAAATATCGATGGGGTTTTGTCACAAGTATAGTAAAAACAACAAAAATAACAAGAAAATCAAGTATGGGGAAAAGTTCTTGGGGTGTGACCGCAATACAAGTTGAGATAAATAGTTGGGTAGATGCTTTCGATAGGAAATTTGCAAGATAATAGTGACTAGGCTAAGCTTTATATGGAAATAAGTTCCCTCTCGGGCAACTTACCCCATTTCAAATGTGTTCCTCTCGGACACCCATGTGCCACATGAAGACCAGCCTACGCCTTACCCCACTCACTCTCTCGAGATGAGTGTTAGGATATGGGACTAGGTATCACCCTCTCGGGCTGAACCTCATGTCGACCCACTCCTTAGGCCATCAGTCTAGTGGTCTTGGTTTCGCGACCTCCCTCTCGGGCAAGCCGAAAACACATGGGTGGCTTTGTATTTGCAACTACAAAGCTATTAAATTAAACCACAACCACTAGGTGAAATCACCATTAAAATACATCTAACCTATCAACAAGCAAGACTCAAAAATAATATCAACACATACTTGCTAAATCACACCCCAAGAATGGGGTTTTTAGCCACGCATCAAGAAATAACAAAATACACCTAAAATGATAGCGAAATCAAACGGGTATAAGAAATTAAACCTTGATTTAAGCAAAGGAAGAAGAATAGAGAAGACCCACTTCCAACTTGGGGAAGATGAACTCCTTCCTTCGAGTCTCCCACAAAACCCTCTCCAAACTTGAGAGAAAAATATGAACAAACTAATATTCTAAGTCTGAAAATTACAATAATGTTCGGACCCTTATAATTAATAACTAAGGCTAGAATTTATAGTTTTCAGATTTAGAGTTGTGACGGACCGTTCGGCGAGGTTAGTGGCAATCCCCGAATGACTCGGCGAATCTCCCTTCTTCTGGTTCATCGCCTTTTGTGCTTTTCCTTCAGCATGTTTGTGTTCTGGACCGTTGGGCGTTATAGCATTGCTTCGCGAAACTGTTCGCTCCTTTAATCACCTTTTTGATCTACTTGCTTCAGGGCTTCGCGTACTAGAACAAAGGGCGGAGTGTTTCCCTTCGACGATTTACCAAGAGTGATTGGCGAAGCTCAGGCTTCAGTTTTTACATTTTTTCCAACCTTTTTGTTCCTTTTTACGCCTAAGTGTTCATGTTTCTGCTAAAACTTCAAATACATGAAACTTAATAGTTTTCATCAGATATTGAGATAAAATAAGCATTTGAGGACACAATTTCTATTAAAATACAGCCCTAAATGAGTCCAATTTGTGGACTCATCAACACCCCCAACTTAAACTTTTGTTTGTCCTCAAGCAAACTCAAGTTCAGTTGGTCAAAAAGGGTGTCTCAAATAGTGCTACACAAGACTCAATCATGAATATACACAACAAGACTCAAAATACTCATGCTAAGATCAATTGTTTACTCAAAGATTCAAGTTGTGACACACCATTACCAAAGATTCTCATGCTCACAATACTTGCTACTAATGCAAGTTCAAGCTCAACCACAGTATCAGAATGCCCTCACACAAAGAATGATTACATATCAGACACATAAGTTCATCAATTTAAGATCAGGAATTAAATGCAACGCTCACACTCAGAAAGAGGGACACAATGCATGTTTTTTCCCATAGGTGTGCCATTATTTTCCAATCGATCTTCGATTCGTCTTAGTCAAGATAAAAAGGGTCATTTCAAGGCTTGTAATGGGGCTGAGTGCAAAGGTATGGTCATTTTAGGCTCAGTGACTAAAGATCCTCATGAATTGTGGAGCTTTCAACACTTCCTTTTCTTCACCTTCTTCTATCAATTTTTCTTCTAGTGCTTCTAAGTTATCCTATTATTCACTCCATGGATAGGTTGGAAATTCCATTTCTTTTGGACTTTTATTCCACAGTCTTCTTTTTCATTCTTTTCTTTTTTTTATATGGAGGGCTTCCATTTTTCCGCAACCCCATGAGTTAGAAGAGACTTTCTTGCACTCTTGGACTTCTCCTTTTCATTTTGACCACACCCCCAACTTAAGCTTTTGGCTTAAGTTGGCTATTCACTACATCACAAGTCATGAGGATTACAGGTGGTGGTTGAATAAATGTGTAGGTTTTATCAAGTTTTCTTTCAAAGAAGGGTAAGGCTTCAAGGGGTGTTCAAAAGAGTTTCACACGCTCACGGGTAGGTCACAAAAGATGTATATGTCAAATTGGCTCACACTCTTTAAAGTTGCCTAAGATAATTTCAAGAGCATACCTTACTAAATCAATCAGACTAACGGGGTAAATTCTAGGTTTATTCATACATGTTCAAATTAAGCTCATTACACAAGGCATCGATACTAAAGCCAAACAAGACTACATACTTTTGCTAGTGTGCAACGATCATCACAAGAGAAATCAATTTGATACATGGCTAGTCACAACGAGATGCAAAGAGTTCACATATTGCCTATGTAACTTCATTTGGTCTCATTGTAGCCGCACATTCATGTTTGTTCGATTGAGAGAACTATTTAAGTCATCGTTACTGATCGAAACCAAGACTGAAATTTGTATGAGAACAACCACTTTCAAGACAAGCTCGGGAGGCTTACACCCCTATGAGTGGACTTGGTTTTTGGGCAACCTTGATATCAGATATCCTCTAAAGATTCGACACACCCCTAGGTCACTTTTACTATAAGGGTAGCATGCCCCCCCCCCCCGGGAATAGAGTGTCTTGCGCGGAGGAATAGGTTGTTGTCACTCTTTCCAGCTGGCTGGAAGTTGACTTGTTCTTTTTTACATTGTTACTTGGGCTGGTAACCCGGTTGACGTTCTTTGATATGGATCTAGGTTACTCTTCTTTCTTGCAGACTTAGCTAGTATGTGTACCATCAGGTTTATTAGGGTTTGTTCGAGTTTTGTTTAAACTTGGACACGAATGTACCTTCTGGGCTTATAGGGTCAAGTTAGGTTTAGTTTAGTTTGTTCCTAGATTTACTTTTGATATGTTGTCTGCCTTCTTTTCATATCCAATTGGCCTCTGTTTTTGCCTAGAGCCTAACATGTGTTCGTTTGTGTTCGTCTTGAGTTTTGGTGTGTCGTAAGAGGGTTAAAATCAGGTTAAATGGTTCTCGTACTTAGAATGACATGTTGAGGGGTTAAACGTCCAGGTACGACTCCCCAAGGACCACCCAAGGGGCCCTTGAGGAGGACCCCAAAACAGTCCCCCAAAACTGTCAAAAAGTGTGATTCACAGTTGCAATCCACGCCCCTTAGATTGATCTACGGCTTGTGGATCATGGGGGTGGATAAGTCCTACAAAGGCCTGCACTTTTTGAGTCTCTGACCCAAACCACGGATCCAATCCACGTTTAGTAGATCAATCTACGATCCATGGATTGGTGGGCATCGTTTGGACCAGCAATCTGTCAAGGTTACTCGGCCAAGTGAGGGGTGAATTGGTAAATTCACCCCAAGTCCTAATTAATAAGGGGATGGTTATTTTAGGTGTTTTAACATATTTTAAGAGTATGTTTGGAATAAAATAGTATTTTTAGAGACATTACTTCAAAAACCCCAAATCAAATCTCTCCCTCCCAAAAAGTTCTCTCTAGAAACTCCATTGGAGCTCAAGGTCAAGATCAAGCTAGGGTTGGGATTTCAAGGTGATTCTTTTTCAATTTCATGGGTTTCTTCAAGAATAAGTTATTATGATCCTTCATCCTTGATTAATCTTCCATTCAAGGAGTCAAATCAAAAGAAGTTTCAAAGTCTTTCAATGATAAAAAATCCTACTTTCAAATTTAAGCATGGGTTCATTGGTAAAACGTTTTTAAAGCCATTATAATGATGAATTGATATTTGATTAAGAATTTAAAGATGATTTTATATGGAATTCTTTCAAGAACCCATGTTTTCCCCAAATCTCTTATATATGAAACTGATTGGGAATTGGTTGATTATTGAAGTATAATGAATAGTATGTGATTATATGATGTTAGTTTATGAATTCATATAATTAATTATGCCTTATTATGGTGAATTTTTGATGTGTTGGTGATATGAGGATCATGGCCTTGAAAGGCAAGTTATGAATGAGATCATGTTGAATTGCTTATGTTGATGATGAATTGGTTATGGAATTATGTCAAAATTTTTTATATCTTGTAGTATCTTGTATCTATGGGTTGAGATGGAGTTATTTTGATGTGGAATTGTGATTTATTGATGTGTGATCCACTTATGGTGGAGGTGGTTACTTTTATGCACTTTATGATATTCAATTGATATATGTCTCCTTATACCTTATATGTGATGGATCCATGTGTGATCAAGATCTGAATTATATGTGGGTGATCTTCATGAAAGTAATAGGATCATGTATAAAAGGTATTTGTGTTGATTTGAAAGGCTATTGCTCAGCTCTACACTAATGAAAGAATGAATGAATGATGTGTCAATTGAAAGGTTATTCTCAGTTGTATTATAATGAATGAAAAAAGAAGTGTTGGTTGAAAGGATATTCTCAATCTTACACTAATGAATGATAATGGGATTCTTAGGTGAAAGGCTATTATCATCTTTGAGTCTATGAGCTTTCAAATGAATGAGTGGATGGGATGGATACTCATCCATGAGTTGAGGCAGAGTATCTAGTAGCAGTACCTTACCCCATAAAAATTAATGAATGTAATGATTGTAATGTACTCCGTGGGGAAAAATGCTAAGCAACGAGAGGATATGAATTGAGATGAATGCCCATCCAGGAGTTGAAGTGGGGTATCTAGTAGAAGTCTCTTGGGGTGGAGTATCTAGTAGCAACCTCCTTATTCCATAACTAGGTGCCCGCGTAGGTCTAGCTAGTGGATCCACTTAAGGCTAAACAAACAATGATCCTACCTTAGGCAAGTAGGAATCCCTTATCCAGTGAGGGTGACACCGGGATTCCATGTCAAGCTCTCATGGTCTATGTCGGTTAAAGGCTTACCCCCACAAAGAATGTTAATAAACTATGGCTTCTTAAGGATATACTACTTAGTGTGGATGGTCGAATGGGATGCCATCTATGCATTGCACAAGTGGGCATTTGAGAGAGGCCATGGTGTGTTCCTTTATAATGATAATGAATGAATGGACTCTTATGATCATGTTAATGAAGAGTGTTGATCTTATGTCTTAATGAATGAAGGTATTATTAATGAAGTTAATGAATGGGTGACTTAAGTGCTTATATGTGTAATGAAAGAATGCATGTTATATTTGGAGTCTATTTATGAGTTACTTCCTTTTCATGACTTATGGATATGAATATGCCTTGTCTATGGTGACCTTAAGGAGTAGTTAGTGTCAGTAGTAGTATGGGATGCTACTTGCACATTGCACAAGAATGACTTATAGTTGTCTTAGATGTTGGTCTTGATGTGATGATGTGATTCATGCGATGTTTATGCCTCTTATATGGTTTATTGTGTAAAGGTGAAAGGATTAATGGTAAGTTCCCTTTTGCTGACCTAGAGGTGGTGCCTTAGTGTGGGTGGTGGTATGGGACGCTACCCATACATTGCACAAGGTATAACTTGAGGGTTGCTTGAGGTGGAGGCTGAAGGTAAAGGTAAAGGTGTATATGTGATTTTAGTTCAGATGTGATAATGTGATTTGAATGTTGACTATGTCTTGTATTATGCCTCTTATGTTTATGCTAAAGATGATTTATAAAGAAATTGACATATGCATGGTTTCTAAACTAAATGTCTATTATAAAGCATGTTTTTAAATGGTCATCATACTTAGTACATATGTGTGTGCTAACCCATTTTTCTTCTATTTTCTACAAGTGTAGGATCCGGAAAGTGATTGCGTTTTCTAGTGAAGCTCGGGATTAGAGTTCTCTCAAGACATCCTTGGTATGTCCTCATAGATCGAGGACTAGGATCTTATGTTTCTAGTTCTTTATGTTTTTAAGACTTTTGTTAAGACTTCGATTGTAAAGGGCTGTGACCCTATATTGTTAAGTTTTTGTCTAAGATGGCCATGTGAGACTTAATATTCCGTTGCGTTATAAAATGAGTTTTTGTTATTGTTGGATTTATATAAAGTTTTAAATTCTGCACTATTTCTATGTATTGAATGTTATGAATGCTATGTAGCTTGTATAAGGCTTTTCGGAGTCTTGTACCCCAGTTACACCTAGGGGGTGCTCTCGGGGCGTGGCATGCCATCGTGACCCGGGAAGTCGGGTCGTCATATTTTCGGACCAAACCATAAACAGAGGGTATTTTAGTTCATTTCACATAACTTAAGGGTATTTTGACCTTTTTCTCATAAATAAAATTGAATTCCCAAAACAAGTGTGATCAAGTAATTTTTGATAAAATATATGAAGAAAATAAATTTACTAGATCTTAAAATAATTAGTGAAGAAAATTTAAATTCACAAAATAAGTGTAATGTAGTAATTTTGGACAAAACAAGTCTATATATGAATAATTTTCTATCTACTTATATTTAACCATAGAATTTAATTAATCAATATTTTTTATCGTTTATTACATTCTTGTGGGCCAAGTGAACAACTACTAATTATGACATGTAATTTATATTCTTTAACAAGACTCTCGTGACAAAACATATTCAATTCATCTAGACAAAGCATATTATTTTCTGTTAACCGCGTTGTATAAGATCACTCTACACACTAATATATAAACCCCTAGGCTTTATCTTCCACTTGTGGGACTTACATTATTCTCATTAGACAGCTCTATACTTTCGACTTCCATGTTGTGGGAGGGTTTCCTTCGTATATAGTTTTTGGTTTGCTTTCCATTTCTGTCTTTTCCTATTGTTGGCTTTATTTTTTGTTTAGTTCTACCCTTTTACTCACTACTTCTTGTTCTGGGTATGGATCGACTTACCTACCGTTGGGGTTTAGTAGGTGTCATCATGACTCTGGAAGTCGAGTCGTGACATTTTTGGACCAAACCATAAACCAAAGGCATTTTTATTCATTTCACATTGTTTAAGGGAATGTTTTACCCTTTTCTCTTAAATAAAATTTTAAAACAAGTGTGATCAAGCAATTTTTGATAAAATGGGCATATATGAAAAAAAATATTTACTAAATCTTAAAATAATTAATGAAGAAAATTTAAATTCACAAAATAAATATGATTTATTAATTTAGGACAAAACAAGTATAAATGTGAATAATTTTCTATTTACTAATCTTTGACCATAAAATTTAATTAATCAATATTTTTTTTTATCATTTATTATATTTTTGCAAGCCCAGTGCCCAACTACTAATTATGACATCTAATTTAGATTCTTTAACAAGACTCTTGTGATATAACACATTCAATTCAACTAGACATAACATATTATTTTCCATGAACTGCATTGTATATGATCACTCATCACACTAATATATAAACCTATAGGCTTTTTCTTCCTCTCACTTGTCAATTTTCAGTGTTTGAGAATCTAGCAAAACACATAATTAAAAACCCTCTCTAATTAATTTGTCTGAATTAATTTTGGAGAATTCACCGGTGAGCTATGAATGAGGTGAACTGCTCGGCAAAAAGCTCTGTCACTCGTGACTTCCAAGAAAAGTGACAGTTTTTGCTGAGCATTTCACCTCAATCGTAGGTCACCGGTGAATTCTCCGAAATGAATTCCGACCAAATCAATTAGAGAGGACTTTTAGTTTAGTGTTTAACTAGATTCTCAAACACTGAAAATTTACAAGTGAGAGGAAGAGAAATCCTAGGGGTTTATATATTAGTGTGATGAGTGATCATACACAACGCGGTTCACCGAAAATAACATGTTATGCCTAGCTGAATTGAATGTGTTATGTCACGAGAGTCTTGTTAAAAAAACTAAATTAGGTGTCATAATTAGTAGTTGTTTACTGGGACCGCATGAATGGTATAAACAATAAAATATTTTGATTACATAAATTTTATGGTCAAAGATCAGTAAATAGAAAATTATTCATATATATACCTGTTTTGTCCTAAATTACTTGATCACATTTATTTTGTGAATTTAAGTTTTCTACACTAATTATTTTAAGATTTAGTAAATATTTTTTCTTATATGCCCATTTTAAAAAAAAATTGATTGATCACACTTGTTTTGAGAACTCAATTTTATTTTTCAGAAAAGGGCCAAAAATGCCCTTAAACTTTGTGAAATAAACAAAAATGTCATATGTTTATGGTTTGGTCCAAAAATGTCATGACGCAACTTCCCGAGTCATGATGGCACCTACTAAAATCCACCGGTAGGTAACCTAACCTGTACCTAGAACAAGAAGTTATGAGTACAACTGTAGAACTAAACATAAAATAATTCTAACAATAAGAAAAGGCAAAAACGAAAAGCAAACCAAAAACTATTTACCAAGGAAACCCTCTCAGAACCTAGAAGTCACGAGTAGAGAGTTGTCTAAAGAGATAAATACAAGTCCAAAAAGTGAACAACAACAAGTCATCTCAAAGGGAAAATATAACCTAACATAAGTATAGAAGGAGATAGGTTGATCTAGAACGTGAAGTGCTCACTCTCGTCTCCGATGTCCACAAGCTACAGAAGACAACAAAAACGATCACCGCTGGTAGCTGGTACTAGGACCTACATCACGAAGAGATGCAGAGTGTAGCATAGGTACCAAAATAAGGTACTCGGTAGGCATCATAGGCCAACCAAGCAAGAAAGGTAAAGCCAATAAAAAAAGATAGAATCCAGACATAAACAAAGGACAATCAGATATGAAAATAAGGCACACGAGCATACCGAAAGAAAATTTAAGTACACCTAAGCTAAACCTAACTGGACTCGTTCGCAAGTTTAAATAAAACTCGAATGGACCCCCAAAATCCCGATAGGTACACAAAATAGCTAAGTCTACCAGGTAGAAGAGTAATCTAGATCCGAATCAAAGAACCAGTCAACTCCCAGTGCATCCAACAAGAGTGAAAACCAGTTCAACCTGTCAACTAACAACACATCTAGCTAGAGTGACTATCAACATAGGCCGCCCTGCCATGTAATCCACTCCAAGGTACGTCATCGCCCAACTAGCAAGAGTGCCTCTGGGGTGTGTCAACAGGATAGAGTATCTCAGACATACTGGCCGCCCAGCCAACCAGTCCACTCCTAGGGGCGTCAACCACCCAGCAAGCAAGAGTGCCCGAGGGCGTTTCAACTCTATAAAAGATCTCAAGTAGGATACAAGATATCGTGGATCGACATCCACCCTCAGTGATATCATAAAAGGCTCCAAGCCAGAAGAAATCCAATATCGAGAAAGCACACAATCTCCAATAATGCATCAAAGCCACAAAACTAGGGAGATGAGACAAAAAGGCTAACAAGTAGCGAAGATGCCTTAGCTAAGGCTCATACTATCAGATCTAAGTTTCCTATTCCAGTCTACAATGACCTAGTCTATCTCAAACGACATTGGAAACATACCATAGTCACAAGGTGCATGAATCGAAGGCAACACTAGTTTATCCTAGATTAAGGCCAAAACATGTTCCAAAAACAAATAATTAAACCAGTTAATCACATAGCATGCTACAATACACATACGACCCTTTACCAGCATGGTACTACCCTCGAAATGATAGTAATCAACTTTAAATCATGGTCTCTAGCAAGAAAGGAAGGATTAACTAGGTACCCACCCCAATTCACACTCATCATGAATTTACACATTCATGCTCAATCTAATTAGAACGGAAGCCACAACCTACTTGTAGGTTGATCACGCATGCTCTAAATAACAAGTTCAGAGCTTTTCCCTTCTGAACGGCCTCTGAATGCTACCACACTATTGAAAATAAGATCACAATGTCAATAAGGTCATTTAGACATCAAAATCACCTGAAATAATGACAGACATATTTTTAGAGTAAAACTAGAATTGTGGGATCTGTGCTAGAAGGTCCAGAATTGACTACGTCGAAATTTGCTAATTTATGCTTTGAACTGATGTCCCAAAATAAAACACAATTCGAGGCTAAAAAATGAGCCAACACAACAACATAAAGAAAACTCAAATTAAAAGAGAGAAGGTAGCAACTCTCGCACCAATTTTACATCCAACGCAGTGTAACTGACACAATCCAATCACTATGCCATGTATCCCCAAAAATAACAAGCTCGTGGAACAATGAATCTCCAAAATCAAAGTTAAAACAAGGGAGAAATGGCTATTTTATTATAAATACAACAGGTTGTTCGCGACCAGGGGTTAAATAGGGATGCCCAAGTGGCCGATCACGATCACGATTAGTGGTGCGCAAACGTGAGGGCCATCATTCGTCCAAGCGCACGATCGTGATGCCTTAGTTGACAACAAAGGGCTTTGGCCTCCAAACTTCAATGGGATGTCCAATATTCATCCCGAACCCCATGCGCACAAATGAACTATGCTTCCCCATTTGAAATAGCATTCGAGATCAACAGAACCATATAAATTCCCATCCGAGGTCGCTATCATCAAAAGTCGGACCCACATCAATTTCTTTTTTAGCCGAAATCGATAAGGGGCCATCGTAGCCCAGAAGCGTTGGGACCTAAATGAATGGTTGTTTTAGACTAAACTCGACATTCTAGAGCTAACCACGCTGACAGAATTCTCATTCGAGCTTGCTTACTCAAATTTTGATGAAAGTCAAACTTAGGCTTGTACTTAAAAGTAAAAATGCCTTAGCACATAGACTCACATTGAAAACCTTAGGAGTTGTGTAGATGGAATCGTCAACATTGGAATCGTCCGCATTGGATTTTGAGATGATAGAATTGTCCGCATTGGATTTTGAGGTCATCTTCCTGAACTTTTGATAAAAAAATGAACATTTAAGGTTAAAAAATTCCCAAAACACTAAAATTTACATAAAAACCAAATGAACGACCAGGTGACCGAATTGTCAGTCACAAATAGTGATAAATGACTTAGGGTTGCTACAGAAAAGCTCTAAATGACAAATATGAGGCATAATCACATAAATGAATTTAAGGTCATTACAACACCCACTACTAAAATGGACTTTTATCCATGAAAGTAAGAGTCAAGAAGTACCTGAAGGCTCAAACAAGCTAGGAAACTGCTCCCGCTTATCATGCTTGGTCTTTAAGGTATCCTCCTTAACTGGATGAAGCCTCCAAGATACCTTAACCATAGGAATGGTTCTCGAGTGCAACCGTTAGACATCTTTGACAACAATGGAAACTGGATCCTCCACGAAAGTCAAGAGATCATCCAACTCTACTGCATCATACTGAAGCACATTCGACTTATCAGGAACATACTGGCCAAACATTGAAACATGAAAGACTGGGTGGATAGCTGAGAACATCGAAGGCAAAACTAACTCATATGAAACCTCTCTAACTATCTGGAGGATCTCAAAAGGCTCAATAAACCTAGGGCTAATATTTCCCAGCTCCCCTAATCTCATAAATCCCAGTATGGGTGACACACTGAGGAAGAATGTATCACCAACTGAAAACATCAAAGGTTGCCACCTACGATCAACATAACTCATGTGCCTACTCTGAGTTGTTTGAAGTCTATCACTACAAGAAAAATAGCTTTTAGCGATGTAAAATTTTGTCTTTAGAAGTCCAAATACGGTCGATATGAATAAATTATGTCCAGCAAATTTATGGTCGTCACCGGACGTTAAAGCTCCGTCATTAAAAGTTTACGACTGGGAAATAGGTCATTAAAAATCCTTTAATGACAACTAAAACTGGTCGTTGTACCTCTTTTAGCATCGAAATTTCCCCTTCGCTAATACTCATGTCGGTCATTATACATGTTTTTAACATTTTAATCATTTCATTAATCATATAATATATACTTTTAACAACTAGTATCCCTATGCTAGTATTATATTTTATTAAATATAATCTGATAGAAATTTGTCATATTCTTTCACATATGTACTAACTCATCCAAAAACACGAGGTAATCAATACCCAGATATATTATATATTATTGTAACGACTCGGAAAAATGATAGGTTAAGCAAGAGCCTATGACTTTGTGTTGACTTTATAATGAGGTTCTATGAGGGGTTTTTATGTAATTTCGTTTTAATTGTGTTACATCCGACAATTTAAAATGAATATGAAGAAGCTT
>JAJOOS010015702.1:0-12106 GCA_029582725.1 Solanum chiquidenum
GAGATACGGCCGGGACCCACATTTGTGGACCTCGAGGGATGCCTAACACCTTCCCCTTGAGGTAATTTGAACCCTTACCCTGATCTCTGGTTCGTTGACCTTAGTTAGACTTAGCTAGGTTAGATAGGTGCCCTAACGCGCCTTAATTCGTTAGGTGGCGACTCTTCAACCACTCAAAAGTTCCAAAAGAGTTGCTAGGTCGTGCATCCGAAAGGAAAATCCGTTTTTGAGAAAAATGGGGCGCGACAGGACTATTGTATGGGTTGTGTCCCAAGATTTAATCATCTGGTTTAGATGGTTTGATTCAATTGTATTAGACTTCTGCTTCGTTTTATAAAGACTTTGATTGTATTGAATTTTTTTAAATTTCCGCTCATTTATATTATTTATGTTATGATATGCTAAGTAGTTTTTATGTGGCCTCTCGGGGTCTTGTACGCCTTGTTACATCTAGGGGGTATCCTTGGGTCGTGACAATGGAGCTTACTAAAATCTCCTTATCCACCATTGAAATCACTTTCTTACCCAAAAACCTGAAAATTTTAGAGTAAAACACCTGAAATCCTCCATATATGTTGATGGTCTCATATTAAGCAGAAATCGCTCTATATCACAAACTCATCTTTCCTATATAGTTCGCTCCATTGATTTGGTGGTGTAACTCTCTGGGTGGTGTTTAAGTAGGGTTTCTATGTCTGGTGAGGGTTCGAAAGTACTCCAAGTTTGAGACTAAGGTAAGCCTCTCCTTTTGTTAATTCTAGCTCTGGTAAGCCGCACATAGTATTTTTCTGTAAAAAAATTGTATCTTTTGTCAGATTATTATTGTATTTTGTACTCTTGATTGTTGATTGAGCTTGCACCATAATATAATTTTTCTAGGATTAGGGTAAGAATTCATAGATCACTGGTACCGATAAGAAAGGTATGGTAAGAGTGTTCCCTTCATTCTATATGTTTCCTTAAAGCATATAAATGATATTTCTAGATAATTTTCGTTGATTCATTTATAGCCATAGGTGCTCATTATTGTCTTCTTGAGTTGATATATTCATACCTTATTGGTATTCATATTCTATTTGTAGATGACCGCGTATGTTCAAACGCCATAGAAATCATTTGTATAAGTTGTTTTAATTTAAATTGATCCTTTTTGGGCTACTTGTTTGTTGTTGTTGTTGTTGTTGCCTACGATCTATTGGAGTATATACATTGCTTACGCATGGTAATATTCCCTATGAGCCTATCTGTATTTCCAAAGTGTCATGTGATGCGTATAAGGCTATATTGATGCCTAAAACTTCTATGTGATGACTATAAAGCTACATTGAATCCTAAAAGGCTCACTTTGATGCATCCTGACTTGCTACTAGGCTAAAAGTTTGAACAAATTATGCATAAACTTTATAAAGGCTAGGAATCAAATGATTTAAACAAAAAAAAACATCTCAACAACTTTATCTAAAATTTTGAATGATAATACAAGTGTTTGAAAACATCTAAAAGCAACGAATTGTCTAACTTGTCTATGAAGCCCCTAATGATTTATATATAGGTGTCAAGATAAGATCCTCGTCCACCTAAATACTTCACTAGAAATTCTGAATCTGCATCATTTAATTATGCAGCGCCAAATAACATTAGTACATGGAATGTAGAGTATGTAAAATACCTAAATGAAACAGCTCGCTAAGTTGAATATACTAAGTTTAAAGGGTAAATTTGAATATAGACCGCAAAATAGTTAACTGAATATTAAAGCATACATATGTACTTAAACAACCTTTCCAAGGTTGGAAAGCTCTTTGTGGGGAGGGGCGTAGGTTAAGATAACCTTGAAAACCTTCCACATCATGTCCCTTAGACGGTCCCTCTCTAGGTTCATCATCTTCTCCAATTTCTAGTGCCTAGGTGGGACAGTGGCTCTGGTAGTGGCACCTTTTAAAGCTCACCAAATAGCAGTTAGGTCTATCTCCACACAACTACCAAAAGATGGGTTCTTAGACTTGGAAGGACGGACATCACCCTTATTAGCATTATCCTTCTCACTCGATTGTACTGGTATGGCTGCTTCCAGCTCCATCTATTCTCCTCCTCTTCCACTCTAAAGTGGGCAACTTCCTCACTAGTAGGGCACTGAATGAGGGGTCCATATCCATTATCCAGTTGATATCATCCTCGGGTACCCGAACTTGACTGCAAAGCGCGGACACAAACCTAGGAAGGAATGGGCCCTTCTTTCTACCCCTGTAAAAGTCCTTCCATTCAGACACTTTATGTGCCCCCACATTCAGCTGATTTCCCCGAATGGCACTGGCCATCAATAGAGCCCAATGATAGGTCCATCAGTAAAGTTGCCTAATGCACAAATCTATTGGCTTATTAGTTCCAAGTAACTTCGTGCCTCGGTAGAAAAATAAGCACTAGTAATGCCCTTACTAGTAGGTCAATATAACTTACCCCTGTACTCCTTATTGACCAATCAATCCCGCAGCCACCTCATATACATTCCCTTCAACTTAGCGTTAAACTTGTCATTGGGAACATCCGGCATTAGACCTCATTCACCATGTCAACATTTATTGGGGCATCCACACCTTGGATGCGGAGAGAAAATTGAGAGGAATCCCGAAGGACTGCCGGGAGTAGGGCATATAATTCCCTTACCCGGAGTAGAGAGGTCAGCCTAGGAAGCCTCGACTAAGGACCCCAACCAAACTCCTATATTCCATTGAAGGATGGTGGTGCCTTCTCCTCTACCGTATGCATATAGAAAGCCCTCTTGAAAAGAATAGTCCATCGACCAGTACTCCATGAATCATTCCGAGCTAGCTTCATCGAGGAATCTTACGTAAGGATAAACTTATTCATAATTTGTAGCCATTTGAGTTACGAATCTACAAATGCACGAGAATCAAGTTAGAATTCATAAAAATCTCCTAAGAAAAAGTTTAGAATAAAACATTCATTTTTTTGGTTGAAAAGGAAAGTTACTTCCCAACAGCCTCCCGCTATAGCTTCCTTCGCTAAATAAGACAGCAAGGCCGCTAAAGTGACCTTCATCACCCAAACCTATAAGGATTGCATCAATGGCACCAGTTGGTCCAAAATTACCTTTTTTAACATTTTACTTACAAATCAGTGTTTCTAAAGTACAATACTATCAAAATATGCGTGAATCCACGCATTTCAACACCTAGATCATCCCCAAATCTATATATGTCTACCCACGAACAACCCTTAAACTTCCCCCACCATTTGTTACCTGTTTTTAGACCTTTCTCTATAATCCTTATGCCTAGAATGCTTTTGTAGTATTATAAACATAAGGGGAGCCCTATGCTCCAAAAACATAAGATAAACTAGCCCAAAAAATTCAAAATTCAAAAATTCCACCAAAAACTCTATCCTACTCAATCAAATATTAACATGTAGTATAAGTAGGTGCAGAATGAAAGCATAAGAGTAGAGAGCATGTTTGTTTCCTTGGTTTCAAAATTCTGAATGAAGTGATCGGAGAAGGTTTGAGAGAGTTTGGGGAGTGAAATAGAGAAATGGGAGTAAGAACCCACTCCCGTCCCCCTTATTTCCTTTTTTGATTTGCATTGAGCAATTGTAGTGATGCGTCAGGGATTTTAACTTATTTGAGGTTTTTTTCTTATGATTTGTGGTACTTAAGCAGAAATAGAGCCTAATTATTTATTTATTTACCTTTGTTTCATGTATTAACGGCTTAATAAGGAATTTGATGGAAAATAGAGGAAAAAAAGCTGAAAACTTGCTGGAAAACACTTTGATGTCGCTTATGTGAAGGTCAACAATAGGTCAAAGGGTCGCTTAATAAACCACGCGGGCGTTGCTTCTGCGTAGGAGAAGATTTACGTGGGCTTCACTTTTGCGAGAAGCTAGGTTGCATTAGCGACGTTCGCTTTAGCAAACTAGTGGTCGCTTAGAGACTAGTTGTTATCTGAATAAAAAACTTTAAGGAGTTTCCACCTAATTTTAGGATAAACTAGAAACCAGTTGATTAATTTAACTGAAAAAAATTATGTGAAACCAATATATTCTAGGTAAGGGTTCAAGTGATTCTGAAGGGAATGTATTATGCATTCTTCGAAATTCACCACTGTGGGTTCCGACATAATTCACTCATTTTTAAATTGAGGATGAGATAAAATAATATGCAAGTATAATAAACATGAATTATATACAAATAATAAAGTAAATCAATAATATGATAACGTCCTAAGTTTTCATAACTTCAATAATATACACAATAATGAATAGAAAATATAATTCGAATAGCTTCGATGGGAAGCGACTTTGGGGTACATGTATACACACTAATTAAATGTGTTAGTAATAAATTAATACAAATAAATTAAATGAAATAACTAATAACTTAAAATGAAACCCATCTTATGCACATGGGAGACCTTGGAAATCGACGGTAATTTCTTCATCTGCCAATTTTAACATACAAAAAATATAAACCTAAAATAATTTTTCATATTTTAAATTGAAGAGGCCTCGAAAACCGACAAAGAGATTTTTGAATTGGCCAATTCTAATTAGTAACTAGTTAATATGCTAATAAGGTTAACAACAGAAAGAGCACATAACTCACTCCAAATAAATAACTAAACAACTCATTAAAAAAAGAGAGTATTCGGATTAGTGTAATAACATAACCTTAATATGATGAATATTTTTTTTATTTTCATTTTTCTATTCATCTTTTTTATCTTTGGTTGATCAATATTTTGTCTTCTTTGATCTGATTTTGCACGAATGTATGATGATTATTTTATTTTCATTTTTCTATTCTTCATCTTTTGTACCTTTGGTTGATCAATATTTTGTCTTCTTTGATCTGATTTTGCAGGAGAGATGTATAATGAAGAATGTTAGATATATTTGCATAGTTTGATTTTAGAAGGTAAAATAATTTAACATGTGTAATATAATTATCTCATTTTTTCTATTGTAATTATATATTTTATTCTTAACTATACGAATCATGAATTTTCTTTAGAAAAAATAATTTGTTTTTTCCTCTTTGCTTCTCTTTGTAGCATCTAGAGAGTATTGATGTTAGACAACCTTACTTAAAATCCTATTTATGTTTTTTGTGATTTTTTGATATTCATCATCTCTCTTTCATTATTTTTTTATATCATTACCCTATTACTTACTTTAATATATTTGTAATGCAGAAAAATGACACTCTATTATGAGAAATATATGACTAATATTAGAATGCATAACACATATGTTTGAGGAGGATTTGCATTTGTTGGAATAGTAAAAATTCGTCAGTAATGTGTGATCACTAAAAATGATAGTAAAAAAGAGAGAATTGGACAATCAAATAGTAAATGAGAGATAGAAGGAGTAAATTACTGTTTGCTATTTAATTATTTTGGCAAATCAAACGCATATCCAAGAAGGTGATCATGTAGGCACAACCATCTGTTGGTTACCAAGTCTCAAAAGTTCATTTTATATGGATTGCACCTAAAGTTGCATCATCCATAATATTATGATTATTTTTATCATTTATACGTCTAAGAGTCGTTTTTAAAAAATCTATACTGTAATTCTTATATTAATTTATAATGATTAGTTTTTCTGTTATTTATTTTTCCCATTCCTGACTACATTGATTACTTGCATTTTCTCAAATTAAATTGAATAATCAATGAGTAATAATGTTTTTACTTCTTCATATGTTACAATATGCTTTTATTCAATGTATCTTGAATTATTATTTTTACATTTTATATTGAGATTTCGAATTATATTTTGATTATTTAGAAGTTAAAAGATGAAAAAGAAGTGTATGATTTATTTTTTTTATAAAGAGAAAATATGATTTACTATTTTTTAAAACAAAATGAGTGATTATGTCGGAAAGTAAGGGAGGGAAAAAATGTTAAAGATAAAAATAATGTTCAATTTTGTTATACATAAACAGATAATTACAATAGTGTTTGGTTTTTTTGAACTCCTTCAATTTTCTTTCTTTACCTTCTTTTAATAAAAAAAATGAAAATATTGTTTCACTTATATTAGATTATATACATGTCGTCTCAACTCAACTCAAGTATACTCAGCTCAACTCAATGTTAAAGCAATGATGACAAGATAAAATATATAAAGCTTTGTAAATATTAGACAAGAACACAAAATGCATAAAAATACAATTATAAACTCTTTACTCTTATTTTGGGAGATTCTCTAACCGACAACCATCACTATGAGCTACATGATTATACCGCGTCTCATCCAAACTGTCAAATATGTCATGTACCTTGCTGAAGTATAGAAAATCATCAACTAAGTGGATCCACTAAGCTATGTTTAAAAGAAATAAAGAATCTTCTATAAAGTATGATACTTTACCCATATTGGTATACATGGTTTATGAGGATTTTGAGTTTTCTTAACTCATTCTCATATCGGTGCTCAATACTACTATCAATAATATATAACACATGCTCATATGTTTTAAAAACATAACTCTTCTTCAATTTGAGATAATTACTCGAAAGATTCTCTTAAAAGAGATAATACTCAAAACTCCTCGTGAACTCATTTAGAAATCAAGGTCTCCTCTCATTTTAAATGTAAAAGTTTAAATACATGGGAATACTTAGTTCCTTTATACTCATATTTTAAATATGAAACTCAACTCTCCTCATTCTCGTACTCATTTACTCGAGTTTTAAAACAAGTAATGAAAGATTGAAAAAGGCTTCTCAAAAAGGTTTTCTCAAACTTTACTCTTAATCTTTACTTTGATTTGAAATGACGATTTAATAGTTTTTATTAGGATATATAGGATATCTCAATGATTAATGAAGACTTAGATAGTTGATAATAAAAAGAGAGCTGAGGCACGATTCAAAGGAACGCATACGAGACTAAGAACAGAGGCGGAAGGGGCCTGATGCCCCAAGCACATCAGTGGTGCGCCGCGCCAGCCCTCAATTGGCTGAGATTGGTTGGGGAACACCACATACGCAGTGTGCCAACACTGGTGCTATAGGCGCGCACCACCCCCGCCCAAACCCGAATACATTTAACGAATTATTTTCTCTATTTTTGGACCTAATTTATCTAGAACCGATTGATTTCTTCAAAACTCCCTTAGATTCATAAACCGAATAAAATTAATTGAAAAACCACTCAAAATTTCTCAAGAACAACACTCATTCGCAACACCGTCACTCAAAGAACTCAACAAAACTCCATTGTTAAACAATGAAGCAAAAACCCTCAAGAACCTCATCAATAATCTCAATATATACAATCTCATGGACGAATTCACAATGGGAAATTCATGATTGGCGTGCGGATGAAAAAACCAAACACTATGAAAGCTTACTTACCTCAAAAGAACAAAGTTCTTTGCTAAAAGCCTTAAAACTCGATGAACGCTTCAAACTTCCTTCTTTTTCTTCTATTGAACTTTTCCCTAACATTATAAACGCTTTTGGAATGTATAGAATTTACTTAGTGTGATTAAAACCGTTAAATTGGGTGGGTAAAACGTGTTAGGCTAGTGGTGTAAGGAAAAGACTAAAACAACCCTCCTTATAATGAATGAAAAATGCATAAATTAGAGAGGGTGCACTCAAATGGGCATAACTCCTTCATCCAAACTTAGGATTTAGAAAACTCAGCGGCGTTGGAAAGAGGACTCAAAGACCTTCGATTTGATACCTCATGGGTCACCTAAATCATTTTGTGCTAAAAGTTATTTTCTTTTCAAGTTTACCCAAATCTCAAAATATGAATAGTAACTTGTACAAATCTAATTTTATCTCTTTCTATGTTTGAGGTGTTACAATATCTCCTCCTTAGGAATATTTGTCCTCGAATGAGATCACTCCAAGTAAAACTACGGGTGGAAGCATCTAACACCCAACATGCAATTTAACACCACTTAGCATATGAATTTTAAAAATTATTGATAAAAAGTTATTACCATGGTCTGGAACTGACTAACAAGCAAAGAGATGAGGGTATCTCTTCTTCATATCCTCCTCAGCTTCCAAAGTAGGTTTATATACAAAATGACTTTTCCATAGGACTTTGACTGATGAAGCATCCTTAGTCCTCAACTTGTGAACCTGAGATCTAGAATCTGAACAGGAATCTCCTAAGAGGATAGGCTATCCATACTGCCAATGTTCTCAGTAGGTAAAATAAATGAAGGATCGTCCATACACTTCTTTAACATAGAAACATCGAATACTGGATGAACAACATCTAACTCTGATGATAGCTCCAACTCATAAGCTATATTTTCAATTCTCTTGGATATTTTGTGAGGACCAATGTATCGGGGACTAAGTTCCCCCTTATTATGAAACCTCATAACAAGGTTCATATGTGAAACCTTCAAGTAAACCTAATCATCCACCTCAAACTCTAAGTCTCTTCTCCTAACATCTATATAGCACTTTCGACGACTTTGTGTTGTCTTTAACCTTTCATGAATAATCTTCACCTTCTACATAGCTTTATCAACCAAATCTAGTCCTATAAGCTCATCTTCACACACCTTAAACAATCCAATAGAAGATCTATATCTTTGAACATAAATAACTTCATAGGGAGCCATCTGGATACTAAAGTGATAGCTATTGTTGTAAGCAAACTCTATGAGAGGAAAATGGTCATCCTAATTACCTTTAAAATATATGACACATGCCCTCAACAAATCCTCTAAGATTTGAATGGTGCACTCTGCTTGACCAACAATCTGAGGAAGAAAAATAGTACTAAGATTTACCTTCGAACCCGAACCTTTCTGAAAAGATTTCTGGAACTGAGTAGTGAATTCTTCACCTCTATTTGAAATAATAGACACAAGAACTATGTGAAGTCTGACTATCTCTTGAATATACAACCTGGCATAATCTTTTGTTGAATTGGTAGTCTTTACTGGCAAGAAATGGGCTGATTAAGTCATCCAATCTACAATCACCCAAATGGAATCATAATGCCTACGATATCGCGGAAAACTAATAATGAAATCCATTCTGGAAGATCTATATTCTGAGCCATACCACTGGGACTTTGGTGCTCTACCTTGACTTGTTGTCATTTTTGGAATTTATCAACGAACTCTACAATACACCCTTTCTTACTACTCCACGAATAGACTCTCTCAAGTCATGATACATATTTGTTGAACCAGGATGGATTTAAAATCTGGAACTACGAGCTTCCTCCATGACCCTCTTTTGGAGTTTATCCACCTTTGGTACACACAATCAACTTTGATACCTCAACACAACATCTTCCCCTTTTTCAAAAGCCATCACATTTTTCATATGAACATTTGAATTTAATTCAAGTGAAATCGGGTCTTGGTCTTGTTTCTCTTTCACTTCATACATTAGTGATGATTCAGCCCCATTCATCACCACCAGTCGACCTTCATTGGAATAAAAAATCATGACTCCCAATCGTGTAAGTATGTGTACATCTTTGGCTAATTCTTTCTTGTGTTCCTCAATTTGAGAAGTTTTCCCATAGATAAATTGCACAATTCATCAACAACAACATTACCCTTCCCTGGGTCATAGAGAATACTCATGTCGTAATCCATGAGCAACTCTAACCACTTCCTGTGTCTAAGATTAAGATCTTTCTGACTGAAAACATGCTGAAGACTCTTGTGATCGGTGAACTCATTTATATAAACACCATAGAGATAGTAACGCCATATTTATAAAGCAAATACTTAAACAACAAATTCTAGATCATGAGTTAGGTAATTCTTCTCGTGAATCTTAAGCTGTCTTTAGGCATGGGCTATAACTTTACCATTCTGCATCAATACCAAACCAAGTCCAACCCTGGACGCATCACAATACACAATAATGCCTTGTGTAACCTCAGGTAGGGTCCACACTAAGGTAGTAGTTAAGTAGGTTTTCAACTTCTGAAAGTTTTTCTCACAAGCATTGGACCATTTGAAATTTACTTTATTATGAGTCAACTTTGTCAACGGGGATGCAATAGATGAAAACCCTTCGAGAAACCTTCTATAATAACAACCCAATCCAAAGAAACTCATTATACCAATTGGAGATATGGGTCTGGGCCAGTTTTGCACTACTTCGATCTCTTGAGTGTCAACTCTTATCCCCTCACTAGATAAAATGTGGCCAAACAACTCCACGAACTCAAGCTAAAACTCACACTTAACAAATTTTGCATACAACTACTTATCTTTGAGAGTTTGAAGGATTATTCTAAGATGACTAGCATGATCCTACCCACTCCTCGAATAAAGTAGTATGTCATCAATAAACACGATAACAAGCATATCAAGATACGACTTAAACACTATGTTCATAAGGTCCATGTACGTTGCAGGAGCATTAGTCAATCCAAAATACATAACAAGAAATTCATAATGACCATAATAAGTCCTGAATGTTATCTTTGGAATATCACTCTCGTTTACTTTCAATTGATTATAGCCAGATCTGAGGTTTATCTTAGAAAAGCAAGTGGCTCCCCGGAGTTGATCGAATAGATCATCAACTCTTAGAAGGGGATACTTATAATTTATAGTGACCTTGTTCAACTAGCAGTAATCTATACATATTCTAAGATAACCATCTTTCTTACTCACAAATAAGGGTGGAGCTCCCAAAGGTGAGACACTAGGTCAAATGAAAACCATATCATGAAGATATTTTAACTGCTCTTTAAACTCTTTTAACTCTACTGGAGCCATTTTATATGGTGGAACGAAGATAGGTCGAGTATCGGGAAGACTCTCTAGGTCGAAGTCTATTTGTCTCTTAGGAGGGACTCCGACACATAAGCTGCATTTTCAATTCTCTTAGATATTTTGTAAGGACCAATGTATCAGGGACTAAGTTCCCCCTTATTATTAAACCTCATAACATGGTCCATATGTCAAACCTTCAAGTAAACCCAATCATCCACCTCAAACTCTAAATCTCTTCTCTTAACATCTATATAGAATTTTCGACGACTCTGCGTGGTCTTTAACATTTCATGAATAATCTTCAGCTTCTACATAACTTGATCAACCAAATCTAGTCCTATCAGCTCAGCTTCACAAAACTCAAACAATCCAATAGGATATCTACAAGTTTGAACATAAATATCCTCATAGGGAGCCATCTAGATACTAAAGTGATAGATATTGTTGTAAGCAAAATCTATGAGAGGAAAAGGGTTATCGTAATTACCTTTAAAATATATGACACATGCCCTCAACATATCCTCTAAGATTTGAATTGTGCACTCTGCTTGACCAACAATCTAAGGAAGAAAAATATTACTAAGATTTACCTTCAACCCAAACCTTTCTGAAAAGACTTCTAGAACTGAGTAGTGAATTCTGCACCTCTATCTGAAATGATACACACAGGAACTGTATGAAGTTTGACTATCTCTTGAATGTACAACCTGTCATAATCTTTTGTTGAATTGGTAGTCTTTACTGGCAAGAAATGGGTTGATTAAGTCATCAAATCTACAATCACCCAAATGGAATCATGATGCCTACGATATCGCGGCAAACCAATAATGAAATCTATTCTGGAAGATCTATATTCTAAGCCATACCACCGGGCCTTTAGTGTTATACCTTTACTTGTTGTCAATTTCGGAATTTAGCAACAAACTTTGCAATACATCTTTTCATACTACTCCACGAATAGACTTCTCTCAAGTCATCATACATCTTTATTGAACCAGGATGGATTCAAAATCTGGAACTACAAGCTTCCTCCATGACCCTCTTTTGGAGTTTATCCATCTTTAGTATACACAATCGAACTTGATACCTCAACCCACCATCTCCCCCTTTTTTAAAAGCCATCACATTTTTTAATGAACATTTAACTTTAATTCAAGTGAAATCGGGTCTTGGTCTTGTTTCTCTTTCACTTCATACATTAGTGATGATTCAGCCCCATTCATCACCACCAGTCGACCTTCATTGGAATAAAAAATCATGACTCCCAATCGTGTAAGTATGTGTACATCTTTGGCTAATTCTTTCTTGTGTTCCTCAATTTGAGAAGTTTTCCCATAGATAAATTGC
>JAJOOS010015703.1:0-11541 GCA_029582725.1 Solanum chiquidenum
TAGGTCCCTAGTTTTCAGTCAGTTTCTTGATTACCTTATTATGACTAGACCTAGGGTTTCTTGAATGTTAGAATTATTGGGTTCTTAGCTGTTAGAATGATCCAAATCAAATTAGTATGTTAATATTCAGTTTATTGCATGAGTTCTAGAACCCTAGCTATGTATTAATTTAGTTCTTGAATTACACATGCTAGGTCAGATATTTCAGTTATTCAGTTATACATGCCTCAGTTTATGAATGCATCATTATCAGATTAATTGTTGCATTCTCAATTTTGCATGTTCAGTTTGAGCTATCCAGTATTACATAAATTCAGTCATAATGTGTTAATCACTTAAATCTATTAGGAGTAGCATAATACCGAGTTGGACTAGGGTTCAGCGTACCCATATAGTCCCAGAACTACGAGCCACGTATGTGTAAGTCCCCTCCGTGGGCATCATTTAGTGATCACGCCAGCATGCCTCTATACCTTTGGGCGGGTATATTGGGTCCTCTCGATAGGGCGTATACATCGGACTCCACATTTAGCTCATGTGGCTTTCTTGTCGGTTATCAGTAGCTCCCACAGTTCAGTCAGACTCTATTGCATTGACCACATTTACAGTTCATTCAGTATTCAATCAGCATGCTTTAAATCGGTCATTGCATTTAGTTAGCTCAGATTCAGTATCTCATCTTATGCATATTATTTCATTGCTTTGTTCAGTTATATGTTATTTCAGCTTTACTATATCCTGCATGCTCAGTACCTTCCAAGTACTGACGCATACGTATGCTACATCTTCTCGTGATGTAGGTTCAGGTTCTCAGCATCCAGATCGCGCTTAGATCAGTTCCCGATCTCTAGTTCAGTAGAATCAGTGGTGAGTCCTCATTCTCCGAGGACAATAGTCATGAGTTTCTTTTTAGTATTTTTAGTCCTTTAGTCTCAGTTTTGCTAGACTTAGCTGGGGCCTGTCCCATCATTTCTAGTCAGTAGAGGCTATTTTCAGATATAGTTAGATTCAGCTTAGTATTGAGTTACTATTTTCTTTGTATTAAACTCATCAGTTTTCATTCATTTCAGATTTAGTATATGGGTATTCCCCATCATTACAGATTTATTTATGATTTTAGCTTCCGCATCAGTTTATATTCAGTATGCTCATGGTCATGCCAGCAGGGTTAGCTTGGGATCACTTGTGGTCCTAGGTCCCGTGTCTGTGTCTCGAGGGTAGCTCGGGGCGTGACAGAACTCTCCATGCGCATGCACTAAGATTTCTTCTAAGTATTCTTTCTCAGATGATTCTCGTAAATTCTTTTGGCTTCTATAAAAAAAAATCTATTATTTTTACCCGCATTGACTATATATGATCCCCTCGACCAAATTATTAAGGCTAATAAATAATGCTTCCATCAGCCTTCCCCACATTAACAGTTCAACTATACTATCTAGGCAGACATAAAAAAATCATAAACTTAATTAGAACATTGTCTGACTACATACGGTCTCAGTTACACCTCTTAATGCTCTTTCTAAGAGTCACAATACCATACTTGTGCAATTCATATTCATTGCAAACTAACACATTAATTATTCAGCTTCTTTATGTCAAACCTATCTTATCAGATCTTAAAACTAACACCATCACCCTTATGTTGCCATCCTTTTTATCACGACACTCACCTTAAATTCAAGCTTAGTGTCTAGAACTAAAGACATATATAAATATAATTTATCATATATTATACTATCTTATGACTACTAGATAAAATTAAGAAACACTCACCCACTAAGACCTCATGAAAAGTAGTAAATCTTTATCTCTCAGTCTACCTATTTACATATTACAATCAAATTCCCTTTCACACTTAAGTTAAGTACTATTTACGTATTCAGTATCCATCATTGCCATATTAGTTCTATAACTCTCTTAATATCATGAGGTTATCCCGTTAAATAATAAACCTAAGTTAGATCTATCACCTTATGACTACTCTGCTCTTTTATTAATTACCTATACTTGGTCTTCACTAACACTATGTCACATCGGCATAAACTCCCTTCTAGTTAAAGTATACTCTAATTCATCTTGTCTAGAAACTATACTCTACCTTCTATCATGAAATATTCATAATCATAAGTTCTTAGGCTACCCATAAGGAAAAATCCTCATTAATAACTTATTGGGTGCATGATTGAAACAACATAATTTACCTCATCACTATCTTCCTTTCCTAGATTACTATACCTCTGTATGGATTCTTCTAACTCTGGGCACTTTTAGTACTATTACTTATAACATCGTAACTCATACTAACATTTCGGGTGAAATTACTACCACAGCTCTAAAACACACTTCCTCAAACGCACGAGAATCTCAACTAAAATAGGGTTTAGAAAAGAGAGCCTGGGAGTACATCTCGCTTTTAGCTCAGACGCAAAATTCATAGGAATAGGGCACTCCTTTAGAATCTCAATACTTAATCTCACTCATGGGCTTCTCTCAATCCCCTCAGCAGTTTCATGACATTTTGAAGACTTTTTCTAAGAGAATCTCATCGATAAGGATATGGGATTTTCTTTTTAACTACCTTGAGTATGAGAGACAGTCGTGTGGATTTGAGAAACGCACGAGTTTCAATAAGTTTTTTATAACACAGTTCTATTACACGATTTAGAGTATGAAAGAAGGAAAACTTTTCTTAAATGTCTGTAGTCCCTCATTTATAGAAGTGGAGACCTCAGAACCATAAATAAGATCCTACTGACATGGCTTCATAGACACCCTAGGACACTTGAACTATGTGGTCTGATACCAAGTTTGTTAGACCCCGAGCCTACACCCTGGACATGGTCGGCACTTGAGAACCATTGGTGGTCCCCAAAAGAACCCTTGGTCGTGTTGACTAATTAGCGAAAGACTTACTCAAGTGATAAAAGACTTAAAATAGAATTTTTCAACATTTAAACTCAAAGTAAATACTCAACTCAAACTGTCTGTAAAATACTTAATAACATAAGTATGATAGTTTGTAAAAACATCTCAAGGAAAAGTAAATACTGAAAGACTCCTCAATTCTATTTATCTATGAAGCCTTTAATGTTTAATATAGGTGTCGGGACAAAACCCACGATGCCTCAAAACAACTAACTAATAGTAAATGTGAAGTCATCCGGTTTACAAGAAGGCTCATCAATAGCTAACGGAAGTGTAGAGTGATCTCAATGAAGTTTCGGTTGATAATCATGAAAACTTGTAATTACATCATAAAAGGATACAAGTTGAATGACATCAGTACATTTGAATGTACAAATATGTAATATAGTCAACGAAAAATAACTTAATGAAAGGACTGCATTAGATAAAACTATACTCAAGCTGAATGTAAAGAAATAAAGAAGTTAAATCATTTAAAACATTACAAAACTTAATCACCTCTGAACTCAACATCATAAGTGATATTTTAAAATAAACTTTAACTCTATTTGGAGATTCTCTAACCGACAACCATCACTATGAGCTTCATGATGATACAACATCTTGTCCACACTGCCAAAACTTTCCTATACCTTGCCAGAATATAGGACACCTCAACTAAGTTGATCCACTAAGCAATAAGGATTCATCTAAAAAGTATGATTCTTTACCCATGTTGGCATACATAGTTTATGAGGATTTTGAGTTGTTTGAACACATCTCATATCGGTACTCAATAATACTCCCAATAAAATATATGCTAATGCTCAAATGTATAAAACATGTTATTTCTCTAGTTTGAGATAATTACTCAAACTATCCTCTTAAAAGATGTAATTGCTCTGAAATATCCATGAACTCATAAACTCGTTTAGAAATCAAAGTTTCTCTTTTCTCAAAATAATATTCAATTTTTTTTCATGAAAAAATTAAACATTTGGGAAATACTTAGTTACCTTATACTCTTTCTCAAACTCCTCTTTACTTCCTCAAAAACTCAGTTTAAAACACAAATGTATGCTTTAAAATATTCTTAAGATTTATAACTAAAAATAAGGCTCATGCTGAAATATAAGTATGAACTAATCAACTTAAGGATCTCAATAACAATATGGAACACTAAATACTCAGAACTAAGAACTCAACGATACTACTCATCTAAAGAATAATCAATTCATATGGTTCATGCTAAAGTATAGACATGAACAAACCAACTCAAGAATCTCAATGTATAACATATAGCAATTCAATAATTAGGAATACAATTTCAGAAATAATTAGGAACTGAAGAACTCAAAATCAACTCATCTCAAGAATACTCAAATCTAAGGATAAAGTCATAGATTACTCTTTTACTTATTTGAAAGTAGATGTAGGGCATGGGGATGAACTATTCCAACACTATGATAGCCTTACATACCTAGGGAGAACAAATTTCTTGACGAAATTGATGAAACTTGAAGAATGCTCGAAACCCTAGATTTTCTCCTCTTGGAATCTTGCTCTAACGTCTTGAAGTATTAATGAGCATTAAATAATTGATTAACAATTTCTAAGCCCTTAATTAGGTGTAAAACATCGTGGTTTAGGCTTAGAATAGGAGTTAAAATGATGTAGCTTAAGTACCAAATCCGTATGGGAAAGATCAAAATGATCCCATTTTAAAAGATGGCGAGGTGACTTTAAAGGGAAGCTTCACAAACCATTTAAGGCTTCACAGCCCATAAAGTATTTCAAGGGATGTATAGCCGGCCATGAAATTTCACATGCCATACAGGGATTCACTTAAATGGGTATAAATTTTTACTCCAAACTTGAAATGTGGCAAACTTGGTGATGTTTGAAAGAGGACTCAAATACTTTTAATTTGATAGGTCATGGACCACCTAATTAGGTATGTGATAAGAGATATGCTTATTTGAAGTTGACCCAAGTAAAATCTCATATTGAAACTCAATCGATAAGAAAGCTTTCAATTCAACTTTGTGCTAAGATATTCTAATGACCTTAATTCATATCCAAAATCATTTCCTAACTAAACTATTGACCTTTAAACATAAGAACAATTAAGAAACACTCGGTACAATTTTATTCACAAATGAAGCATAGTTGGAGCCTAAACTTAGAAATTTTTGGGGTGTTGCAGTGTTCATATTGGGTTGTTAGCTTCTCCCATGCTCTATTAATGCTAGCTTGAGTACCATTCAAGAAATAGAGGGAGTATTGTAATACCTCAGAAAATTGAAAGGGGAAGAGCTTCATGTTTTGGCTACTGGTTGTGTCCTACAAGACTAGTCGATGGTTCGTAGAAGCTTCTACAAGTCGTAGATAGCAATCATAGGAATGAGGTGGAGTTTAGAAAAAAAATTAATTTTTGAAGTTCGACCAACTTGTGAACAGGACGCGTCGTCATTTGGACTACGGATTGTAGAAGGGTTTCGTAGAGGGTCTTAGACTTAGTGAAATATTGGACTTGAATTTAGGTTCTACGAGTCATAAAAGTTTTGATGGGCCGTAGGAAGGTCTCGTGTGAAGGTTAAAAAAATTTGGGTTTCTGAAGTTGACTCAATAGTTCATCAGTACGGGCCGTCGACAGTTCTACAAATCGTAGGTCACTCCGATAGTTAAGTATTAAGGATTTTTGGGTCTTTTCATCTGCATTTAATACATATACTATGTCGTTTTGACTCTGTTTTCAAGGCCTATAACTACCCTTCTATTCCTAAATCTACCCAAACTCTATCATTCTCTCAAATTCCAAATCCCATCCACATGCACCCTCTCCAAATTCTCTCAAGTCTCAAGGAAGAAAACTAGGGTTGAAGCTTCAAGTCTCATTTTTCCTCCATTGCTTTTGGGCTTATATCATCAAGGTATGTGGGATTTCACTATTGAATTTCATTCATCCAATGGGTCCTAAAGAAATTCTAAGTTTCCAATTCAATTTCACCTAAATTGCTTAGGGTTTTATGTGATCTCCATGAGTCTTAATTGATGTTGATTTAATTGTTCAATTTCAATTTTCCTATGCATGTTTTGATTAAACTGCATGATTTCCAATTGATTTCTATAAGACCCATGCATTATTCATGATTTTTACTATGAATTTATGAACAAACCCATAATGTTATGAATATGTATTATGAAAGTTGTGTGTCTTGTTATGATAAATATGTTTATGATCGAAGGTTTCCTTCGAAATAAACATCATCAAATTGTGAAAGGTTTTCTCACATAGTTAGATAATCATAATTGGTATAACGATTTCTCACACGTTCATGAATCCTGGTTTAAAGGAGCTACTCTTATAAGAATTTATACTTTGAATTGGTATTATGAATATTGTCTTTCATAATGTTATGTTTTGATAATTAACTTTATCAATTCCATTGGGATCTAACAGAGGACCGGGAGAACCTTGAGGTGGAGGCCAAATAAGATAGTCTCTATTAGAAATCACTAGTTCTAAACTAAGTGCCCTTCTAGAATTGTCTTAAAAGACCTAGCTAGTGGATCAACAAAGAGCATATAAGTAAATGAAATAGAGTTCTACCTTGGAAAGTAGACTCTCCTTTCTCAGTGTGAGAGTTACATCTGATTCCTTATTATAGTTCACATGGTCTATTGTCAGTTAAATCTAATATCTCACAAAATGAACTAAAGTTATTTCAATGTTATGATGAAGCTTTCCTTACGATTTTACGATGCATTGACCATGTTCTTAATTTATAATTCTTCTATAAAGGTTTTTACTATGTTTTAGATTTGTAGTGGATAACATGTTTTATCCTTTTTGTCCCCTTATGATCATGTTTTACATTCCTATTCATATCATTCATACTTAGTACATTCCATGTACTAATGTATACTTGTTCCTAAATTGTGTTATAATGTAAGGTCTAACACTTCTCCTCCTCCCTCTTGTGGTTAAGGATTGAGTGTTTGACTTTTAAGATTTGGTGAGTTGTCATGTTCTGAGGACCACGCCACCTTTACTATGTTTTCTCATGTTCTGAGCATCATGCCACATTTACTATATTTTCTCATGTCTTTAGTTTTTGAATGTTGTATGTGGTGTATGGGTTACGTCCCAACCACTTCTTCTAATGTATTAAATTGGATTATCAACACTATGATTTTACTTCCGCGTTTATGTCAAACTCTTTTATGATATGAGATTTCCTATTTTAATTCTCATATTTTCTATTTTATTGTATTGCATGTATGTCAAGTGACTTGTGTAGGTCCTTCCGGAGTCTTATACGCCATGACACGTTTACGGTATACTTTGGATCGTGATACCCCCCCCCTTTACGGAAATAACACGGCTAAGAGAATAAGTGATAACAATTAAGCTAAGTCTGAACCTCACTCTTCGTCGGATCAACCTTAACCTTTGTTAGGTTTTTTATTTGGACAACGGCTGCTTTATACTTCTTTTGGAGGTATAATTTGAGCATAACACCGCGGTTTAAGTCGAGGCACAATCCTTTAGAAGAATTTTATCAATTTTATAACCATCATATACATTATTTGAAATTCAAATGTAAAAATATCTCATCAACAGAGTGATATTTCTCATTGTGAATCTTAGATATAGTGATTTCGTTGAAATTGAACAATACACTAGATTTAGAATTAAAGATGAATTAAATAGATGAAACAAATTGAAATCACGAACAAAGTTAGGAGATAATTTGAAATTTTTTTATTTATGTTTTTAGGTTAGGGATACGCCATATCCTTAAAAGTTTTTACAACCGTGAATTACTCTTTATTTAATGCAATTCAATTATATTCCTTTTTTAAATACCCGAAATAAAGTTTTTCTTAACTCGCGTGTGTCTTATATATATGTATTTTCTCTGTCAAATACATGTATCCAAAATACTACTTTGAATTTTTTTTTATATATGTTGTTTTAATATGTAATTAGGACCAATAATTATGTATTTTATGTTGTTTTCATCTAGTCCCCATATAAGTACCATATACCTTTGCGCAACTCAAACTCATATTAATCATATCATCATATCTATATTATCTTAAAAGTATCAACTCCTAACTTGAATGTTAAATTACTATAATATCCCTAACTTAGGTTGTGACTTTTTCGATGACTTGTGACTTTTCCAAAGAGTTGTGACTTTATTTCAAAGGGTTGTGACTTTTTCAAAGAGTTATGACTTTTTCAATAAGGTCTGACTTTTCCAAATGGTTGTGCCTTTTCCAAAGAGTTGTGACTTTTTCAAAAAGTTGTGATTTTTCCAAAGGGTTGTGACTTCTCGAAAAGATCATGACTTTTCAAATAAGACAGAAAAAACATTTGTTCATACTCCCCTTTGTTGATTATAAATAGAAGGGCTTCCTCTCATTTTTCAACCACAATTCTTTTAATCTTCTACTCTTCTTCTTCTTGCATTTTAATTTTTTTTTTGTGATTTATTGTCGTTGAGTGAGTTCGAAGTTTAGCGAAATATGAGGTACCACTATTCTAATGAAGTACGTCGTTCTATTCTAAGAGGGTATACTCCATAACCTCGAGTACTTGAGGAAAATAATTTTGATGATATAATAATTATTTGTTTGCTTAATATATATATTAGTATGTAATGTTCCAATATATGAAGTTAAAATTATGTAGTTTAAATTCATTTGTTTTTGTTAACAATTTCTCTTGTGATGTAGATATATGCTTCTGATTATCTTTTCCAAAATTTAGAGAATTGTCACGATTTGTTTTTGATGCTCAAGACAAAAGTATAACTTTATTTATCAATGCTACTTATGTGATTTAGACTCTCATGAAGTATGCTTCAAAATAGGTATTACTATATAAGCATTGCCCTTTTGTCAAAATAGGTATTACTATATAAGCATTGCCCTTTTGTTTTACTTATTTACTATTTCTTAATATTTCAGTATTTTAGACAAAGAAAAGTTCATATGACTTGTAATAACGCCAGTTGAAGTTTGTATTAGTTTAATTTTTATTATTTATTTAATAGTTAATTTTATGAGATAAATATTTTCATTAATGCAAATATATATTTGTATTTGGGTAGGTATTTATTTTTAAATTAAAGTATTATATATGTCATAAATGTATTATCAAGTTAACAAGATCTTCTAACTTCAAAATATATTATTTTAAAATGTTCCGAGTTATTTTTCTTTAAAAAACTCACAACAAATGTGAAAATATGTGAATATACAAAATGTAGTTGTTCTCTTCACATTTTCATATGACATCTAAATAATTTAACGTGGAATATACATGCAAATCACATCTGGTTAGATGACAAGAAAAATACAAAACAAATATTGTCTATAAGGTAATATTAGTGAGATAAGACTAATTACATGATTGAACCTCATAAAATTGAAATAAATATATACATTATTGCATTTAACTAATAAAAAATTTCATTGACATTTTTTGCTAAGTTTATTATTCAAATTTTCGCTTAAATAAGCAATACTATTTACTATAACATATATTTTTGGAATTGCCTTAAAAGCATGAACTCCTAACTTGAATGTTAAATTACTTTAATATCCGTAACAAATTAGGTTGTGACTTTTTCGATGAGTTGTGACAATTGTCTGATAAGTTGTGACTTTCTTCGAAGTGTTGTAATTTTTCGATGAGTTGTGACTTTTCCAAAGAATTGTGACTTTTTCAATAAGTTGTGACTTTTCCAAAGGGTTGTGACTTCTCAAAAGGTCATGACTTTTCCGATAAGAAACAAAAAATACGTGTTCATACCACCCTTTGTTGACTATAAATACAGGGGCTTCCTCTCATTTTTTTTCAACCACAATTCTTTTTTAATCTTCTACTCTTCCTCTTCTTGCATTTTAAAATCTCATTTTTTTCAACCACAATTCTTTTTAAATCTTCTACTCTTCCTCTTCTTGCATTTAAAAAGATTTATTGTGATTTATTGTCATTGAGTGAGTTTGAATAAGGCTGTAAGTGATGCCTTTGCTCTTAGTATATGTTGATTATCGTCGAGTTGTGAGTGGAAAGAAAGATTTCTTTTTGGTGAAAACAGAAAATGTACATTTTTGTCGGTGTATTACTTGTGCCATTAGTTGTATGACAACTTGATGCTGCCTTTTCTGCAATAATTTTATCATATCAAAATTAAGTCAGTTGCTATTAGTGGTCCATTTGTAACTTTCTATGTGCATGTTTGTGGTGTTAACTCCCCTTTGATGATATGCTTCAATGTTCTACCAACAATAGAAGAATAAAGCAAAAAGAGGAGAAATTTTATCTTGAGGATTACAGGAAACATATTTGTCCTTTCCCTTCACTCAATATTTCTCTGGTGTCTCTACGTTGCATTTTGTACCTTCACCTTTTCTCTTCTTTTTTAACAGTTTGTGAAGGAACACAACATCATTATTATTGTCAAAATATTGTTGTCATTACCTCCCCTTTTGATAGTGATCTTTGATGTTTGAGTGAACTGCCTTATTTTTTTCCCTCAGAGTTGTTGACTGATGAACTTTTCGATTGGCACTACCGAAAAGCCATCAATTTGCATAATATATACATTAGTATGTAATGTTCCAATATATGAGTTAACATGATGTAGTCTAAATTTATTTAATTTTTTTAACAATTTCTCTTGTTATGTAAATACATGCTTCTGAACATCTTTTTTCAAAATTATTAAACTTCTCAAGAGTTAGAGAATTGTCACAATTTGTTTTTTATATGCTCAGACAAAACAATGACTTTATTTATCAATGTTACTTATGTGATTTAGAATGTTAGGAAGTTTCCTTCAAAATAGTTACTATTATATAAACATTGCCCTTTTGTTTTACTTATTTACTATTTCTTAATATTACCGTTTTTTAGACGAAGAAAAGTTCATATATATATATATATATATATATATATTTGGGTATGTTATTTGTATTTAAATTAAAGTATTATATATGTCACAAATGTATTATCAAGTTAACAAGATTTTCTAACTTCAAAATATATTATTTTAAATTGTTCTGAGTTCTTTTATTTTATTTTTAAAAGTCACAAAAAATGTGAAAATATGTGAATATATATAAATCATATAAAAATTATCATTTACAAAATAAAATTTATTTTCAATAATATGGAATAAACACTTTCATTTTATCCCTACACTAAATTAAAATGTAATAACTATATAGAAATATAGCAACATTACTTTAAAATTTTGTTTATTTATGTTAGTATAAAATTTATTAGAAATACAACTATAGCACATTAATTATTTAGTTATAAAATTATAATTTCTCTTAGTTATTACTAATTATTGCAAATGTTATTCACTCTTTAACATTCTTTACTTATAATATTATAAATTCTCATAGTTATTACATTAATTATTTCTTTCATCTTTTCTTAGCTTAACTTTTGATCAATAAATTTTCATAGTATTATACCTCCCCTATATATGTGATAACAAAATGTTGTTATTTTTCCTTGGACAAATCATGTTTTATTGAATAAATTGAAAAATATTTACAAGTATATGAACTACTTCTTTGTTGGGTGTAAAATAAACAAGTGATTAT
>JAJOOS010015705.1:0-25511 GCA_029582725.1 Solanum chiquidenum
TAAAGTCAATCAAACAAAGAAAATGATCTCATGTTCAGTAAATTTATCACTTACCTAAAAAACTAATAAAAATTAAGATATTTTAATTACATATTTTACTATTAAATAAAATAAACTACAAATTAAAAATTAGTCAATCTCCGCAACCAATAGTGCCATAACTATTTCATAATTAATTTTCACGCATCTTTAAAAATCAAGTCAGATATTAGTACTAGAACAAAGGAGGCATGTTCATAAAAAATCAGTTAATGGTATCTGTAATTGCAAATTTAACTAACAAATTGAATAATATCTAACACACATTTTAGGTAAATACAAATGAAAGAAAATTAGCAAAATCTTATTATTTTTTCACGCTGGAGATTTATCCGAACAAAATATTTCTTATGTCTTTAACCTAATTGATGTTTCCACCAATTTGATACAACAAATCATTAGACCTTCTTCCAAATAATTAAAAAATATAACGTCCAAAAAAAGATAGTTGAAAATTTATCTACGGGGAGACTTAAATAATAGGATGATTTAAAGTGATTCCTTAAATTATATTCTTGAGTAGTTTTAGGCTTTTATGTTTTAGAAAAGATAGAAACTTAATTTTCGCTCAAATATTTAATGACTCCCAACTATTAGATTATGAAATTGTAGGAAATAAAATGAAAAGACTTGGAAAGTCTAATCAAAATCTCGTACACTTCAAAATTAAAATCTTCTCGAATCAGTCATATTAAGAACATCATCATGATTTTTTAAAATAAGTACATTCATGTAAGAACTAAAAAATTAAAAGAATTTTTTTTCTTTCTCCCTATCTTTCAATTATTTTTTCTAGCCCCCCCCCCCCACTCCATTTACTATCTTTGTCACGCTTCGAGGCTACCCCCATGACGCGGACATGAAACGTAGGATAACCAGTGACACCAAGCTAACCCTGCTGAAATATCATGAGCATACTAAAGATAAACCGAATCTATAAATACTGTGTTGAAGCTAAAATTATCATATAATGGAAATGATGGGGAATACCCATAACCTAAATCGTTATATAAAACTGAGAGTTTAACAACAACTGAAAAGTCAAACTCAAATACTAAAGTTGAATCTAACTATGTCTAAAAATAGCCACTAACTGACTAGAAGTGCTGGGACATGCCCCAGCTAAATCTAGCAAAACTGAAACTAAAACTGAAAGAAAGGAAATACAATCATGTCAATCATCTTCGAGGAATGAGGAATCACCACTAATGCTACTGAACTGAACATCAGGAACCAATCAATGCGTGATTTGGAAGCTGAGAACCTGAACCTACATCACGAGGAGATGTAGCGCAGAGTATACTTCAGTACTTGAAAGGTACTGAGTATGCAGGATAGAATAAAGTTGAACAATAACATAACTGAACCAAAGCATAATATTTAAGCAATGATAAGAGATAAGCATGATACCAACTGTGAATAATGAACATGAAATGACTGAATGCAATGACCAAGTTTATAACATGCTGAAACTGAAATCTGAACTAAAACTGATAACCTAGTCAATGCACTAGAATCTGACTGTAAGAGAGCTAATAATAATCGACATAAAACCACATAAGCTAAATATGGAGTCCGATGTAAACGCCCCATAAAAAAGAACCCAATATACCCTGCCAGAGGTATAGAGGCATGACTGACATGATCACTAAAATTATGCCCAGAGAGGGGACTTACAACCTACGAGGCACACAGTTCTGGGACTTGAGGGTGACTGACCCTAGTCCACTCGATATTAAGCTACTCCCAATTAGAATGTAAATAAGCAATGGTATTATTAAAATGCTGAAGTACTAGATAGCTCAATTACTGACATGCAAACTCTGAGAACGTAACAATTATGACTGATATTATGACATTTGTAAACAGAAGCATGTGTATATCTGAATAATATGACCTAGCATGCATAATCTATGAACTAAACTATAATGACCCTACAAATGAACTAGTGAAACTAGAGCCTAACGTGTGTTCGTCTTGAGTTTTGATGGTGTTTCATGTTGTCTCGAGCCATGGTTGAGGTGTTTAGGAGTTAGAAGTCAAGGTACGACTCCCCAAGGACCACCCTAAGGGTCCTTGAGGAAACCACCAAGCTGCCAAAACATTGTGAACCACGGATGCAATCTACGGCCAGTAGATTGATCTACGGCTCGTGGTCTTGCTCCGTAGGTCATGGCCTCAAATGAGCAGCCTCTGAACCAAACGACTAGGTGACAGTACGAAGCGTCAACCCATCCATGGTTCGTGGATGGGGAGCCGTCATTTGACACCTGTAATCTAGTTGAGCATATACGATTTAGGGTATTATAGGGTTAAAGTCTTAGAGTTTTTTTAGGTTTAGGGGTTTATGGGTTTTTTAGGGTTTTTAAGGGGTAACTGTTTCTTAGGATTTTTTATGGTTTAGGGTTTAGGGCTTAGTTTTTTTTTTTTGTGTGTTTTTTAGGTTTAGAATTTATCAATTTTTAGAATTTAGGGTTTAGAGCTTAGCGTTTTGTAGGGGTGTTAAATGGGTTTTAGGGTTTATTTTAGGGTTTCTTAAAGCTTAAGGTTTAGGGTTTAAGGTTTAGGATTAGGGTTTTAGTTTAAGGTTTAGGGTTAAGGGCTTATGTTTTTTAGGTTTAGGGTTTTAGGTTAAGTGTTTTATTTAGGTTTTTAGGGCTTAGGGCTTAGGGCTTTGGGTTTTATAGGTTAAGGTTTTTCAGGGTTTTATAGGCTTATAGTTTAGGGGTTAGAGTTTTTTTGTGTTTTTTAGGGTTTAGCTAATATGATATAGGGCTTTAGAGGGTTTAGAGTTCAAAGTTTTTTAGGTTTAAGGGTTTAGGGTTTTTTGGGTTTTTTAAGGACTTTTGAAGGTTAAGTGTTTCTTAGGGTTTTTTTGTGTTTTTTTGTGTTAGGGTTTACAAATTTTTAGGATTTAGGTTTTAGAGCTTAGGGTTTTGTAGGGGGTATTAAATAGTTTTTTAGAATTTATAAGATTAATGGTTTCATAAGGTTTGAGTTTAGGGTTTCTTAGGGTTTTAGGTTTCGGATTTAGGGTCTTAGGTTAGGGTTTAGAGTTTAGGGATTAGGGGTTTTTAAGGTTTAGGGTTTTAGGTTAAGGGTTTTATCTAGGATTTTAGGGTATAAGGCTTTGACTTATATAGGTTATGGTTTTTTAGGGTTTTAGAGGTTTAGGATTTAGGGCTTACGTTATTTTTTATGTTTTTTAGGGTTTAACATATATGATTTAGGGCTTTATAGGATTTAGAGATTATAGTTTTTAGGTTTAGGGATTTTTTTGGTTTTTTTAGGATTTTTAAGGGTTTAGTGTTTCTTAGCATTTTTTAGGGTTTATGGTTTAGGGCATAGGGTTTTCTTTGTGATTTTTATGTTTAGGGTTTACGGATTTTTAGGATTTAGGTTTAGAGCTTAGAATATTTTAGGTTTAGGGCTTTTTGAATTTTTTAGGGTTTTTAAGGGTTAAGCGTTTCTTTGGGCTTTTTAGGGTTTAGGGTTTAGTGTTTAGGTTTTTTTCTTGTGTTTTTTAGGTTTAGGCTTTATGGATTTTTAGATTTTAGGATTTAGGTCTTAGGGTTTTTTAGAGGGTTTAAATGGTTTTTAGGGTTTATTTTAGGGTTTATAGGATTTAGGGTTTCTTAAGATTTAGGGTTTAGGGTTTCTTAGAATTTTTGGTTTAGGATTTAGGGTTTTAGGTTAGGGTTTAGGGCTTAAGGCTTAGGGTATTTTTTATGTTTAGGGTTTTAGGTTAAGGGATTTATCTAGGTTTTTAGGGTTTAGGGCTTTGGGTTTTTTAGGTTATGGTTTTATAGATTTTTATAGGTTTATGGTTTAGGGCTTAGTTTTTTTTTTTTTGTGTTCTTTTAGGGTTTTGCATATTTGATTTAGGGATTTATAGGGTTTAGAGCCTAGAGTCTTTTAGGTTTTGGGTTTTTTTATTTTTTTAGAGTGTTTAAGGGTTAAGCATTTCTCAGGGTTTGAGGTTTAGGGTTTAGTTTTTTTTTTTGTGTGTTTTTAAGGTTTTGGTTTTATGAATTTTTAGCTTTGAGGATTTAGATCTTAGGGTTTTGTAGGGGGTTTAAATGGGTTTAAGGGTTTATAAGATTTAGGGTTTCTTAAAATTTAGGGTTTAGGATTTCTTAGAATTTTAGGTTTAGGATTTAGGGTTTTATATTAGGGTTCAGGGTTTAGGGCTTAGGGTTTTTTAGGTTTAGGGTCTTAGGTTAAGGGTTTTATCTAGGATTTTAAGGGTTAGGGCTTTGGGTTTTTTAGGTTATGGTTTTTTGTGTTTTATAGGTTTAGGGTTTAGGGCTTAGGTTTTTTTTTTGTGTGTTTTAGGGTTTAGCATATAATATTTAGGGTTTTATAGTGTTTAGAGCTTGGAGTTTTTTTTAGGTTTAGCGATTTTTGAGGTTTTTAGTATTTTTAAGGGTTAAGTGTTTCTTAGGGTTTATGGTTTAGGGCTTAGGTTTTTTTTGTGGGTGTTTTTAGGGTTTAGCATATACAGTTTAGATATTTTATAACGACCCGAACCGTCGTTATTTAGGTGAAAGAAAAATATGGAAACATTTTGGGCCTTTGTCCTGCCAGAGCGTGCCAGATGCCGCTAGGGCGACGATTGGGGTAGGTTGGCGCCAGAGCGGGATAGATGAGACAGAATTTAAATAGCGCAAAATACTATTTACTCCTTCTTCCTAACATACCTAAATTAATCATAAAACACCTTAGAAACCCCCAAAAAGCTATTGCAAGCTTGGGAAAAAGGGAGGTAGAGATGTTTAGCATGAAGATGTCGATGGACTGCGAATTTCTGGTCAAGATCACCGTCACGAATCTCGAAAACAAGAATCAAAGACCAAAACTCCGTGCAGCTTCTTGGAGCCCAGGTAGGCTAGGTTTTATGAATTGAATAGTTAAAATTTGTGTTCACTGCGTGATATACGTAAATCAATGGTAGTATTCATGCGTAAGCCTTCGTGCACCGAAAGAATTGTGGTTAAATCCTAGAAAGAAGCCTTAGATGATGATCTAGGGTTAGGTGATGGTTGTGATCCTATGTTTGTGTGATATATGTTTGTTCTTACTTCATTATGATACATGTATGTATGTGAATGTTGCATTATTGATCACACTTGTGTAAATGAGATAGAGGGATGATGAATGCCATGAATCATGACTAAATTGTATGAACTTCAGAATGTACTTGTATTTGTGATTGTGGTGTATTGAATGGATCGGTTGCCAAGTTCCGACATAACTAACTTAGATCGGTTGCCACGTTCCGGCATAATTATTGGATTGGTTTCCATGTTCTGACATAATTATGAGATCGGTTACCATGTTCTGGCATAATCATTGGATCGGGTACCACGTTCTGGTATGCTAACTGTTTGGGTTTGGGTTCCATGGGAGGACTAATGATTTGATATAAATATGAAAATGAACCTTGTTCGCAATAATAATGATGTTGTGATTTTCTGGAGTGGTTATACGGTTATGAGGACTTATGTCTGACTGTTCTTTGGTGTCGAGCAAACTTTTTGCGTATCTTGTTGTCGAGTGAATTGGAAAGGCCAAGGGTCGAAAAATTGTTAGCGAGGGTTGTTCGTGTGTTGCAAGGGTGAAAAGTGGGGGTAGTGTATGTGAAGTAAGTGCTTTGGTAAATTTCACTTTGGAGAAAGGAATTGTGTTTAGTTGTTAGGAAGCTTGACTTTATGTACTCTATGGCCATGGATGGGTAATATGAAGAGAAAGTAAGGGGTATGACGTGAGCTGTTAGTCGGAATGTTGTAATTGTATTTGGGAACTCTTCTATGTGTTAGAATGATTAGGCTATGATCAAGAACCTAGTAAGTAGGTTGACCGAGAAGGGGGTTAGTAGTAAGAGGTACTAGTGTAGTTTTGGGGTATCCAAGTGTCACGACCTCGGAGTAACCCCTAGATGTAACACGGAGTACTCGACCCCGAAGGGGTCTCATAAAAGCCCTTAGCATAATCATTGTCATAAGATCACAGGAAAATAGTGCGGAATTTAAAACTTTTACAATCGAAGTCTTTTATAAAATAATAGAGTCTATACACTATGTCTCAAACCATCTAATTACTTGGAATAAAACTCTTGAATACAACCTTAGGGACGTAGCCATTACATAACTCTAAAACAATAAGTAATGACATAAAGGACATATGGTCAAGCCCTCAAATACAATGAGGACTCACCAATCTTCTTCTTCTTGATCTCCTATGGTCCTAGCTACGAGGATGGAATCCAATATCTCCGAAGCCTACACTTATAGAAAATGTAGAAAGAAGGGGTTAGCACAAAAAGTACTAAGTATGGAAGCCATGCATAAAAATCATTAAAACATGCATAAAAGAGACATTTCATTTGAAACCATGCTATATGCCATTTTGAACATCATCTTTGAAATAGTTGGAGAATGCAACTCATAAAGTAACTCACATACAATTCATCATAGCATAATAGATATCATCATATTACAAACATAGTCTCCAACACAAGCATAGTACATATCCCAAGCTTCACAAAACATGGTCCATACACATAGTCACATACCAAGATCATCTCATCATAATAGAACTACCACATAAGAAACCCTAAGCTATACTTGTGAAAGTATAGATAGGATTCCATAATCCTATCTACACTAAGTATCACTTTTAGGCCACCAACAACATACATATCTTACTTTACCATAGTATTAGCCAACATACATAAGTAAAGAGACATTCATGTTCATAACTTGTAACAAGTGAAGCCAACCTTAACATTCATACATACCTTTCATACATAATCCATACCATGCATACATAGTTCATATATCTTCATAGAATAAGGAACACACCTCATAACACCTTTATGAGTCTACTTGTGCAATGTATAAGTGAAGTCCCATACCCCACTCACACTAAGTAAAGCTCATTAAGAAGTCATAACCATAGTTCATGTTCATATTCATAATTCATACAAAGCATACATTCAACTCATAATCATCATATCGTAAAATAGACATACCATGCCCACTTTCAAAGCCTACTTGCGCAATGTACAAATGAAGTCCCATACCCCCATTCATGCTAAGTAGAACCCCTTGAGGAACCATAGAACATGCCCATGTTCTTATCATAATTCATATTTTTATCATTTATAGAGATTTAGCCTTAACCGACATAGACCATGTGAGCTACATGGAATCCGGTGTTCTACCCCCACACCGAAAAAAGGTGTCCTACTTGCCTATGGTAGAAGGTACATAATAGCTTATATGTGGATCCACTAGCTATATACCTATGTGGGCACATAGTTATGGGATAGGGAGATTGCTACTAAAAACCTTGACTACTAACGTGGAGGTTTCGATCTCATGAGACATCATATTAGGAACCCAACTACTAGCGTGAAGGAACCCATATCATACTCCTATCCACTCGGTGCTAAGCATAATTCCCTTTAAAAGTCACATTGAGTATTTACTTAAGTTCATGGTCATAAGAGAATGCACTAGGCAGTCAAATCAACATATCATCATAATAGCTCATAGACTCCTTAAGTGAGAATATCCTTTCACCTTGGAATCATCAACATGTGAATAAACCTTTCACATCATATTCATAGTGTGTTCATGAGAATGTACTCTCATTTAACACAACAATACTATCATATTCATAACATATCATACATAGTCTAAACATATGATACACAATAACTAACATCTCCACCTTTCAAATGGATCATCATTGTCATGTACATTTTATGCATAATAGTATGTAAAGGTGCATACGAGAACTACCCTTTCAATTGACACCACAAATACCTCATAATCTTATTTATGCATGGAGTGTATGCGTATAATTGTCCTTACAAAACAACAACAACAACATTATCATCATAGACACTCCCCTCTCAAAAAGTTCATAAGCATGTACATAATATCACAATCATGCATAATTCACATGTATTGTATTCAAGGGTCATGTTAAGTCAACATATCTAGCATTCATCATATGAGACATAGATATAGTCATAACTCAAGTATAACATTCATCCCATGCATAGACTCATATACTCATATTACAGGTCATGTAGAAGAAGTCCATTCGCAACAATGCCATATACAATTTAGCCTGCATAATGGCTTTCTTCTATAAGCCTTATCATTCTTAACTTAGTCATATTAGCTTTTACTCTTTAAACCTTAGGAGGCATCCTCATACTTCAAGCCTTACTCTCAAGCAATGCCTCACATGAGTATCATATATACCTAATTCTTAAGGTAACACATGCCTCATTCTTAATCAATTATAGTCATATAGGAACATATAAACTCAATCTCAACACTACAGAAACACGATCCATCATACAAGTCATAATCTAGTCAATTCATGTTTAGAAGCTTTAGCCTAAATCAATTCAAGTCTAGGTGATCTAATATAAAGGCATTACATGAAGAAGTTTATCTTTCTTGGAGGATCACCCTTAAACCCTCAATTAGCCTATCTCATGGCATAACCTACATAAATTTCACCCTAGTATCTTAGGTTAATCAATAATACATGTAGAATTATACTTAAATCATGTAATTGCATCATAATCAACTCATATTCAATCAATTAAATCAACTTCTAACAACATTCATAATATAGAGAAAAGCCATAGCTAGTGTTGGGGAAAACTCATGGATTCTTTGGAATTCAAGTTAAAATCATCTAAAATAAGTAGTATGATCAATAACAAACATAATTCAACCTTTAAGAACAACTTTGAAAGGAATCCATGGGGTTGAGTTGAAACCCTAGCTAATTTAGTTTTCTAGAATTGAGTTAATTTTTTTAAAAGGGCTCCTTGGGTGATAGCCTCCCAAGGATGAAGAACTCCCATACCTTAGAATTAGAATCCCATCAAATTCACATGTAGAAGCCTCCATCTCCACGCCCTAGCTTGATCCTTTCTCTTGGTCTTCAATAGAGTTTCTAGGGAGAAGAATTTTTTAGGAGAAAGTAGTTCGCTTTTGATTTGGGGTCTTCGGTTATAATGAATTAATGACTTAGTTTAGGGTCTTATTAGCTTATATAGGTGATTAATTAACTAACTAACCGACCTCCCTTAGCCCCTAATTAATTACCAAACACCTAACTAAAACTAAAAATCTTAAAAACTAGCAGCACCTACGCCCCTCTACCTACGGACCGTAGGTGGAGCTACTAGACGTCAATCACCTCTGTGGTTTGTACATGGGGCTCAGATTTGCAGGCCTAGTGCAGGCCTTGACCTACGCCCATGACCTACGGGGCATGGTTTGGTCTACTGGCCATAGTTGGCAATCCGTAGGTAACCAAAATTTTCTAGATTTAGGGACTGTTTTGGGGTCCTCCTCAAGGACCCCTTGGGTGGTCGTTGGGGAGTTGTACCCAGACGTTTAACCCCTTTAATTCTAAGTATGGGAGCCATTTTTACAAGTTTTCACCCTCATACGGCCCTCCAAAACTCTTACCATAGGCTCTAGAACTCACTAGTTCAACTTACTAAATTACGGGGTGTTACACCAAGTGAAGGTAAAGGTTGAGAAGCGAGTGGTTTATGGTATATTCTTACTAATTGATTTTCTTATTTTATGCGGTGGGCGTCGGGTTGACAGATGATGCCTACCAGTACGTGTGGTTTGTAATGATACTACTCTTGCTATGTCTTTTGACATAGTCTGGACGCAGGTTGGTGATGTTTCATTAGGTGAAGACGAAGAAATTCTCCAGCAGCTTCTACTTTTCCTTCCGCATGGTGGGAGCTGTGTCTTTTACTATTATGTCCAATTTGTACTCTTAGTAGATCTTGTACCTACTTACACTAGATCCTTGGGGGTGTTAATTACTTAACAAAATTTAATCAAATTTGTGTTAAAGTTTCTTATTGATAAAATTCTGTTAGCATATTTTTTAATTCCATTTTATTTAATTTCCGCATGATGTAACTATTGGGATAAGAGGGTTCTCCTACTTGGGTGGTAGTATGTAGGTGCTCGCACGGCCCGGTGGGTTGGGTGTGACAAATTTATATCAGAGCCTAGGTTATGGTCTCCCAGTACAAGTGCAAAATGTGGACTAGACTCCTGTGGATTGGTGTGTTGATGTCCACATCTAATCTTCGGTAAGTTAGGAAGTATTCTAAAAAATTGTTCCTCTCATTCTCTCCATTCGTGTGAAATGTCTCTTGTGGTATGAGTTGAGTCCAATTGGTATCTCCTAATTCAAATTGGTATCTCAACGAAGTTAGCCAAACGTCGTGGTCACGACTTAAGGAACACAAGCAAGGTAAATTGTAACTGAGAAGGTTCCAATTGGTATCTGGCCTTAAGGGCGATATAAATACATGGATGATCGGTAATGATCATCCACGGAGCGAACTAACTAATAATTTGGACTTGACTGTGTGTGTATCTTGGAAACTGTGAATGCGTGATTCTTGATGTATGAACTAATTGTAAATATGAAGTGGAAATTACTTGAATGTAATGAGGTGATTATGCGAACCATAAATGTGTGTCTTAACTTTGATATGTGCAATGTGTTAACCTAATTGATCGGAGATATACGAGTTGTACGTGCTTGAGTATTGTGAAAACTCATAGGGAAAGGAAGTTATTGAGTAGGTTCGATACAAAAATTTAGGTAAAAAAACCCAAGGCGATTTGTGAGGCAGATCTAAACGTATCTTGCACTTTTGTAATAACCGCGCGAATGTCTGGGTGTATCCTAGGGATGTGTGGGTTGTGGTGCTAAAATAACAGAATAAATATTGGTTCGGGTATCGTGGGATTGATTTGGGGTAGACGATGATTTTCCTAGCTCGGAGAATTATCCTAATTTCTTTTTGTGAGGTTTGGAACCTTGGGAGAACTTTAGAAAAATGAAAAGAACCCAAAAATTATTGGCCTGGATTCTAGTTCCGTCTGAGCCGCTGAGGTAGGATTATTCCCTCCAAAGCAAAACCGCCAGAGCAGGAATCTCCCGCTAGAGAGGGATAGGCGAGACAAAACCACAGGCCTGCCACCCAATTTTCCCTAGTTACAAATTATCAACCCCAAATGGGATCCGAACAAATCCCTGCAATCCTTTCAGTGTTCAACAATCGAGCATAGATTATAAACTTAGCAATTAATTAGTAAGCAATGAAAGCCGGGAAAAACTAGCATCCATGTGCTACGAAAACTTAAGGAAAAAAAAAGATAAAAACAAAGTGTCTTAAATTTAAAAGCTAGATGGGGCGGAAAGGAAAAAAATCAGGAGCCCTCGGACTGGGTGGTATCAATATATGAGTCTAGATCCTCCGGAGGTACCATACTGGTAGCTGCCTCATCCATGAAGGTAAAGAGCTGGAAATCTCCTTTCTCGACCCAGGGAAGCTCCTGAACAAGGGACACGCAAGTGAATATAGTCCTCACGGTCTACCATATCCGGACCAGCAGACAATCCCTCTCCAGACCCTTCCTCTTCTCCTGACACAACTGGCGGCGGAGCATCTTGACCTCCAAGGCAGTACTGGGTAGGACCGGAGTGAAGTCAACATAGGCACTCCCAACCTCTCCCGAACGGCAGCCAGATCCTCCTCGACCCATGCATCATCGTCCGAATCCGCGACCGCCTTACTACTACTAGCCCTTCCCGTTCTCCCCCTATTGCCCCCAGAAGTAGAACCTGACCTGACCAAAAGAGGGTGAATGGGGGATCCATAAAAAGTACCTCATCGACATCAAATAGTGGCACTCCCGCCCACTTGCACAATGCATTAATAAGTTCTGGTAGGAAGAAAGCCTTCTTATTGCCATGGTAGAACATCTCCTACTCCGAAATAATCCGCACCCCCACATTCAGCTCTAGACCATATATGGCGCACGCCACCACCAAAGCCCGGGGAAAGGTCACGTCAGTGCGGTTGCTCGCTAGGCGGATCCTTCTAGTCACCAAGTGTGGCCACGTCTTAGCATCCGGCGCCCAATCAGTGCTAGTAATACCCTCTGCAATAGCCTAGTAGACATGATCCCGACGCGCAGGTTCAACTAGAGTGTCTCTCAGCCACTCGAGATCCATCTCCCTCATCTTGGCGTCGTACTTAGCATTCGAGGCCTCAGTACATCTAGAGCCTCATTAATGGCAGTGGCATTCATGGGAATGTCAACTCCGTGGATATGGATGATGGGGTAAGAGTTGTCCCATAACACAGTAGGCAAAATGGCATAGAACTCCCTCACCCAAGTGGAACGTGCATCCGGGGGAGCCTCAGTCAGCGGAGCCCATCCAAACTCCACCAGGAGAGCATAAAATGCAGAAGTCTTCTCCTCTTGTTTCTGCAACACGAACCCCTCCTCTCTCGCAACAGAACCTCATGTTGTGGTTGTCGTGATGCCTTTCCCGACTCGTGGCATCGGGGAACCAGATGAAGGGTAAGTTTTCTTCCTTTTGACCTGCCATTTAGAGAGCCTGTAATAAGTTGAATATAAGTTAGAACACGATAGGACAGTCGGTTTAAGATTAAGTTAAGAAGAGATAAATTTATGTGTTAAGGGGTAGGCCACTGCCTGGCGTAACCTGCCACATCGCCCATAATCCCACTTTGACGAGATTATAAAGGCCGCCATAGTGGGATGAAGGCCCCTAGAGTGGTGATGATTTGTGTAATCAACGACACAACTTCCAGTACCAGTGTCTACCATCGTGTAATAGTATAGTAACCCAACCACGGGTGGGGTCGTGTCCCAAGGGAGCGGTTTTAAGAATTAATAGAAAAATAAAATTTGTTCTAACTAGTCGTAGCTAAAGACATTAACGATTAAAGACATTATAAATTAAAGGGGGACACAAGAGCGTCATTTAACAATGGGGTTTGTCACTAGTAAGTAAAAACAACAAAATTAACAAAGATTTCTAAATAATGAGAGTGGATTCTTGGGATGTGACCGGAATATGGGTTAATCTAAATTATTGGGTACATGCTTTCGATAGAAAATTTATAGAGTAATAGTGACTAGGCTAAGCTTTACGTGGGAATAAATTCTCCCTCGAGAAACTTACCCTATTTCAAATGGGTTCCTTTCGGATATTCACTTGCCACATGAAGACCAGACTACTTCTTACCCCACTCACTCTCTCGAGCTGAGTGTTAGGATATGGGACTAGGGTTCACTCTCTCGAGCTGAACCTCATGTCGACCCACTCCTTAGGCCATCAATCTAGTAGTCTTGGTTTCGTGACTTCTCTCTCGAGCAAGCCGAAAACACATAAATAAACTTGTATTTGCAACTAAAAATTTGTTAAATTCATTCACAACTACTAGACGAAATCACCATTAACTTATATCTAATCTATCAGCAAACAAGACCCAACAACAATCTTAACCCATGTTCACTAAATCACACCCCAAGAATTGGGGTTTTTAGCCACACATCAAGAGATAGAAATTTATATCTAAATGAGATTGCATTCAAATGGGTATGAAGATTTAAGTCTTGTTACAGGCCAAGAATGAAGAATCCAAGAGACCCAAGTCCAAATCCTTGGAGATGAAACCCTCTTCTTCTTCTAGTTTTCAAAACCCTCTCAAACTCAGAGCAAAAATAAAAAGTACTAAAAATTATATTAATTTGTTCCACACTTCAAAATCTTCTTAAATCTAATCTCTCAATGAGTATTTATAGTTTTCAAAAATTTGTGCTTGCAGCGGATCATTCGGTGACATTAGTCGAAATCGCCGATGAATTCGGCGATTTTCCCTTTAGTGTAGTTCATCGCCGTCTTGCACCATCTTTCAGCATCGTCGTGATCTGGATCATTGTGCGACATGGTACTACCTCGCGGAACTGTTTGGTGATGCGCCGACTGCTTCCTTTTTCTGCCGACTTGATCCTTTCCTTCAGGGCTCAGCACACTGGAACAAAAGGTGAAGTAAAATCCTTTGGCGACTCACCAAGTGGACTCGACGATCCTCAAGCCTTAATTTTTCGTTTTTTTCCACCCTTTTCGTTCCTTTTTGCGACTTAGTGTCTATGCTTTCCTTCAAACTTGCTCCTAAGAAGAACCGCTTCTATGCTCTTCAATCCTGAGGTGACCAAGAGAACTCCCCAGATGTTATGACGGGTATGTTGCATGTTTTTTCTATTGATGTTTATGCATTGTTAGACCCCGATGCCACTTTGTCCTTTGTTACACCCATTGTGGCTACGAAATTTGAAATACTCTTCGATGTGTTAGAAGAACCTTTTTCGGTGTCTACCCCTGTGGGTGACTCGGTTGTAGCTAAAAGATTTTATAGGATTTGTCCCAATTCTTTGTCTCATAAAGTCACTTTGGTTGATTTAGTATAATTAGATATGTTGAACTTTGATATCATCTTGGGGATGGATTGGTTACATGCATGTTTTGCGTTCATTGATTGTAGAACTCGGGTGGTTAAGTTTCAATTTCCTACTGAGCCTACTTTAAAATGGAAGGGGGGGAATTCTATTCCTAGAGGTCATTTTGTTTCATGTCTAAAATCTAGAAAAATGATCTCCAAGAGGTGCATTTACCACATTGTTAGGGTTATGGACATTGAGTCTGAGACTCCTTCTTTAGAGTCGATCCCCGTGGTGAGTGAGTATCTGGAAGTCTTCCCCGATGACTTGCCCTACATTCCTCCCGAACGGGAAATAGACTTCGGCATTGATCTTTTTCCAGATACACAATACATATCTATTCCCCCTTATCGGATGGCTCTGGCCGAATTGAAAGAACTAAAGAAACAACTCAAGGACTTGTTAGACAAAAGTTTTATTCAACCAAGCATATCTCCATGGGGTGATCCAGTATTGTTCGTAAAGAAGAAAGATGGGTCCCTTAGGATGTGTATTGATTACCGTCAATTGAACAAGGTCACTATAAATAATAGGTATCCACTTCCTAGGATTGCCGATTTGTTTTATCAACTCCAAGGGGCTAACTATTTCTCCAAAATATATCTTCGTTCTTGTTACCATCAATAAGGGTAAGAGGATGTGACATTCTTAAAACGGCTTTTAGGACCCGTTACAGTCACTACAAATTCGTGGTTATGTCTTTTGGGTTAACAAATGCCCCGGCGGCATTCATGGACCTAATTAATAGGGTTTTTAGGCAATATCTTGATTCATTTGTGATCATTTTTATTGATGATATTTTGATCTATTAGAGAAGTGAGTGTGAACATATGGATCATTTGAGGATTGTATTGCACATCTTTAAGGACCACCAATTGTATGCAAAGTTTAGCAAGTGTGAGTTTTGGCTAAAGATCGGTTGCTTTCCTTGGTCATAATGTATCGGGTATGGGTATTGATGTAGATCCTAAGAAGACGGATGCGGTCAAGAGTTGGCCTAGACCTCTAACTCTTACCGATATTAGAGGCTTTCTAGGTTTGACCAATTATTATAGGAGGTTTGTTGAGGGTTTTTCCTCCATTGCTTCTTCATTGACAACTTTAACTAAAAAGAAAGCTAAGTTTGTATGGTCGGAGGTTTGTGAGAAAAGCTTCCAAGAGTTGAAAGAGAAACTTACTTCTGCTACGGTGTTGACCTTACCAGAGGGTACCAATGGGTTTGTGGTATATTGTGACGCTTCTCGAGTGGGTTTGGGATGTGTCCTTATACAATGTGGTAAAGTGAGTGCCTATGCTTCGAGGAACCTCAAGGTACATGAAAAGAATTCTCCAACTCATGATCTCGAATTAGCGGCGGTGGGTGTTTGCCTTAAAAATATGGAGACATTACTTAAATAGGGTCCATATAGATGTATTCACTGATCACTAGAGTCTTTAATATGTGTTTACCCAAAAAGACTTGAATCTACGACAAAAAAAGTGGTTAGAGCTTTTGAAGGATTATGACATGAGTGTCCTTTTCCACCCCGACAAAGATAATGTAGTTATGGATCCCCTAAGTAGATTGGTCATGGGTAGTGTAGCTCATGTAGGAGAAGAGAAACAGGAATTGGTTCGTGATGTGCATAGGTTGGCCCGGTTGGGTTTCCAACTAGTGGATTCCACCAAGGGTGGAATTATGGTCCATCATAGTTCCGAATCTTCCTTTGTAGTTGATGTGAAGTCTAAACAACACCTTGATCCCATATTAATTGTAACGACCCTAAAAATGAACTAGTGAAACTAGAGCCTAACGTGTGTTCATTTGTGTTCGTCTTGAGTTTTGATAGTGTTTCATGTTGTCCTGAGTCTTGGTTGATCAACTTAGGGGTTAAAGGTCAAGACACGACTATAACGCCCAGGAACTAGTGAGTTGAGCTAGTGTGTTGAAGAGTCTTGTAATGGAGTTTTGGTGTGTTGTATGACCTTGTAAAAATGGTTTTCGTACTTAGAATGATATGTTAAGGTGTTAAACGTTTGGGTACCACTCCCCAAGGACCATCCAAGGGATCCTTGAGGAGGACCCCTACATCTGCCCTAAAGCTGTCAAAACAGCATGACATACGACTCCTATCTGCGCTCCTTAGACCAGTCCATGCCCCGTAGGTCATGGGCGTGGGTGGGGACTTAGTCTAGGGAAGCTTGGCCTTCAATGTTGAACCCCAGACCCAATTGACGGATGCACAGCATGGGGCGTCAACCTATCCACGGTCTGTGGATGGGGAGTCGTAGATGGTACGCGTTGTGTTGTCAAGTGCACGGCCAACTTAGGGGTAAGTTGGTAAATTCACCCCAAGTCCTTATTAATATATGAACAATTACTTCAAGTGTTTTTAGGTATTTTAAGAGTATTGAACCATTCAAACCCTCAGTTAGACTTCATCTCTCAAAAATAAAACCCTTCTCTACTAAAAAGTTCTCTCTAGAACTCCATTGAAGAACAAGAGAAGAAGAAGGCTTAGGGCTTGAAGAGGAAGGCTATTGGGTAGATTTTCATGGTATTCTTCAAGTAAAATGTATGGTCATTTCATATAGGGTTAGCTTTCACCCTAGAGTCAATTTCGAAGAGTTTTCAAAGTTTTCAGGTTTCACCAAAAACCTAGATTTCACTCAATCTCATGGGTTCTAGTATCAAACATTTTCAAATGACAAGTTATGATTGTATTGATGTTCAATTGATGATTTAAGATGAAAATCCTCTATGAACCCACGATTTCTCTCAATTCTTAAATTGTGCCTTTATGAAGTGGGTTTGTGGATGCTTAATGTATGTGAGCTGATTATGCCTAAATTGTTTTAGATTATTGAATTGTATCATCATCTATGGATAACTATGGTGAATTGTTGATGAATTGTTAGTTAATTGAGTAATTGTGATCATAGCCTTGAAAGGGCAAGTTTGACTTAATTACTTGTTGTAGTAGGATTGTGTTAGAGATGTTGATCAACTTGAAAGGTGGAGGTGTTTATTTACTTTGTATATTGTGAATAATATATATGTGATTTTAATGATAGAATGATCTTGTATAGGATGTAAATGTGTTGTGATTAAAAGAACATTCTCACTTACTCATAAATGTTGGTGATGGAATGTGAAGGGTTTTATAATGTAATGTTCAATATCTTGAATTGGTAGAGTAAGAGATCATTTTCTTGTATTGATGAAGTGATCTTGAATGAAAAATGAATGCTCAATGATAATGTTAATAATGAAGTACTCCTGAAAGGCTATTCTCAATTGTATAGTAGCAATCTCTTATCCCTTGAATATAATGAATGTTAACTACTCTATGGGAACGTAAGCTAAGCACCGAGTGGATATTGAATGAGATGGAGGTCCATCCGGGAATTGAGGGATAAGAGAAGTCTCTTGGGGTGGATGCTCTTTCGTTAGTAGAGGCGGGGTATCTAGTAGCAACCTCCTTGTCCCATAACTATGTGCCCACACAAGTCTAGCTAGTGGATCAATTTAAGCTAAATACCGGTTTACCTTAGGCAAGTAGACCAACCCTTATGATGTGGGATAGTACATTGGATTCCATGATCTAGCTCTCATGGTCTATATTGGTTAAACGCTTGTTCCCACCATGTCAGATGTGCATTTTAGTTTCTTGAGAAGTTCTATAACGTATGGGTAGTAGTATCAGATGCTATCCATACATGGCACGAGTAGGCTTCAAGAGGGCTATTGTCAGTTCTCTATATCTTAATGAACAATGTCCTCTTAATGAAGTTAATAAAGAATGTCGATTCTTAAATGTCTAATGTAATGATGCACGCTATACTTGGATTATATGGTGAGGTACTTCCTTGTCATTATTAAATGAATATGAATGTGTCGTGTCTATGATGGCCTTAATAAGTACTTAGTGTAAGTAGTAGCATGAGATGCTACTTGCACATTGCACAAGTATGACTTAGAGTTACCTTAGGTATTTGTCTTAATGTAACGATGTGATTCATATGATGTTTATGTGTCTTATATGCTATATTGTGTAAAGGTTGAAATGATGGATGGCAAGTTCACCTTTGGTGACCTTAAGGTGGTGCCTTGGTGTGGGTGGTGGTATGGGAATCTACCCATACATTGCACAAGGTATAAATTGAGGGTTACTTAAGGTGGAGGTTCAAGGTAAAGGTAAAGGATTATATGTGATCTTGACTAAATGTGAATTATGTGACTTTGTATGTTGGTTGTGATTTATATTATGCCTCTTGTATCGATGATCATGAAGTTTTACTAAAATGGCATAACAACATGACTTTCAACAAAATGTCCCTTTTTAGCATGATTTCACATGGTCATCATACTTAGTACATTTTTGTGTGCTAACCTATATTTTTTCTCCTATTGTTACTACAAGTGTAGGTTCCGGCAGGTGATAGCATTCTCTAGTGAAGCTTCGGATTAGAGTTCTCTCAAGATCTCTTTTGGTATGTGCTCATATGTCGAGGACAAGGATTTCTATTGTTCTAGTTTATTTATGTTTGAGACTTTTGTAATAAGACATTTTCGTACTTTCGATTGTAAAGGGCCGTGACCCTATCTTGGTAAAGTTTGTCTTAAGATGGCCATGTGAGACTTAGTGTTTCGCTGCTTTGTAAATGACTTTTTCAACTATTGGTTTTATTAAGGAAAGTTTTAAATTCTGCACTATTTCTATATATCAAATGTTATGAATGCTATGTGGCTTGTATAAGGCTTTCCGAAGTCTTGTAGGCCGATTACGCCTAGGGGGTGCTCTCGGGGGGTGACAAATATGGTATCAGAGTACACGATTTTGGAAATGGTTTTTAGGGATGATGTCTCACAAGCCACGTCTAGTAGAGTCTTGTTCATCGGTGTGAGTCGCGACACATCTATGAGTGAGAGGCTATAGGACGTTAGAAGTTACACTTCTTTCATACTTTTGCAGTCGTGCCTTAGAGTTTAGCTTTATAGATGTCTTTTTCCTAACTCTTATCTTGTGTTTATAGGATATGAATACAAGGGCTAACCCGAGGAGAGCAGAAGAGGAGCATGGGGATGAGTGAGTTCCTCCCCAATGTCTTCAAGGTGACCAAGACAACCAAGTTCTGGTGGATCCCCCGACTATGACCAATGAGGAAATTAGATCGGCTTTCCTAACCTTAGCTCAAGCCGTGAAGGCTCAAGCTAACCGTGATGTAGGGCCTAGGGTGAATGCTAATGAGAATACCATGACTTCAAGGTTGAGAGGGTTTATGAGGATGAATCCTCCTACTTTCCTTGGCTCTAAAGTGGGAGAGGATCCCCAAGAATTCTTGGATGAAGTTTATAAGGTAGTCAATGCTATGGGGGTATCTTTTAGGGAGAAAGCAGAGTTGGCTTCCTATCAATTGAAAGATGTGGCCCAAGTGTGGTTCACCCAATGGAAAAGTAATAGGGCTATAGAAGCAGGTCTTATAGAATGGGAGGAGTTTAAGGAATCTTTCCTTGGTAGGTAGTTTCCGCGTAAGAAGAGGGAGTGTAAGGTTGAGGTGTTTATAAACCTTAGACAAGGTAGAATGAGTCTGGATGAGTAGTCCTTGAAGTTTACCCTATTGTCAAAGTATGCTCCATCCTTAGTGTCTAACCCTAGAGATGAAATGAGTAGGTTTCTGACCGGTGTATCCGACCTTGTTAAGGAAGAGTGTCGTACGACAATTCTTCATGGTGACATGAACATCTCTAGACTTATTGTGTATGCTCAATCCATTGAGGAGTCCAAACTTGAGAGGAAGAGTAGAGAGATGAAGAGGTCTAGGTCCGATGAACAAAATCAATCTAGGTCCAAGAAGAGGTTCTCCAACCAAGATTCTTTAATGGTGAACAATGAGAGGGTGTCTAACCCCAAATCTCAAGGAGAGAATGGAAGTGGTTCTTCGTTTGAAAGGTCTAGATGTGCCAAGTGTGGGAAGCAACATTTGGGTAAGTGTCTTGTGGGCGCTAATGGGTGCTTTGGGTGTGGAAAGATGGGTTATAAGATGAGTGATTGCCCTACCCTTGCGACCAAAGGAAGAGAGGCCAAGCAAGCTTCTTTTGAGGGCCCAAATCCCAATGCTTCGAAGAAGACCCGTTTTTGTGCTCTTCAAGCTAACAAGGACAAAGGAGCTAATTCGGATGAAGGTACCGATAAGTTATAGTTCCTTGTTGTTGTTTTGAGGTTCTTATGTTTTTTTCATGTAAGCCTTAGTTGGGTTTTCTCCTAAGTGGGGTATAGTTGTTGAATAGTAGGTTGTGGTGAGTTTTGATATCCTTGTCAATTTGTTCTATTCTTAGTCAAGCTTGTGACCAAGAGCTCCTAGTAGCTTGTTGCATGTTTTGGAGTCATGTGTGATTGTGTTTTGCATGGTCTCCTTAAGTTATGCATGTTCTATTTGAATTCTTGTTTAAATAAGAAAATGAGTTTTCATAATTGTGTTCCTCATGTTGATATGAATCTATGATGAGTTGCTTAAATAATTCATGAGTTGACTTGTTGAGCATGCCTAAATATGTTTTCATGAAAAGTTGCATATTGTGCCTTTATGAGAAAATTGCTTATTGTGCTTAGTGTTGTTGAGCCCAAAACTCTAAGTTAGAATTGCATTTGCAACTACAATTCATAGATTAAAACACAGCTAATGACTAAACCCACTTCAATTAAGCATTTAAATAAGTAAATAATAATACCCATAAGCCAATTAAACCCATAATAACATGATTACACCCCAATAATTTGGGATTTAAGCTAAGCATCATAAAAAGATAAAAACAATTACCAACTTGATTGGCCATTAGCTGGGTAAAAGTCTTCCAGCCTTTACAATGCTCCAAATTGATTAAGTTCAACAACCCACTTGCAAATCCTAAAAGTTAAGCTTAGAAATCCTCAAAGTCTACAATGGAAACTAAAAAACTAAGAGAAAACTCACTCTCAAACTTGGTGATCAGAACTCCTATCTCTGCATTTAAAATTTCAAGTCATAGTTGTCCACTTTTTGGCCTAAAAGGCCATTGGGCGAAGTAAGTCGAGCCTCGCCAACCTGGTCGGTGATCCACCCTTCACTCCCTTCCATCGCCAATTTGCATTGGCCATTAGTCCTCCAGGGCCTGTAACTTTGGGCAATCAAGATTGCCATCGCGGAGTCGTTTGGCGATTCACCGCCTGCCCATTCCTGTCGCCAAGTTGGTTCTTCTCCAGGGATGGCACACTGGAACTTTGGGCGAGCTAAAGAGTCACTCGGTGGTTTGCCGAGTTGTCTTGACGATCACCGAGATCACTCATCTTCACTTCTTCAGCTTGTTAGTTTCTTTTTGCCCAGTAGTGTCCTTGCCTTGCTCCTTAGCCTTCATAGCTGCAAATGAACACTTTAACATCAACTTAGAGCATAAAATAGGCATTTGAGGACACTTATACTATCAAAACAAAGCTCTAAATGAGTCAAAATCCCAGACTCATTAGTAATCCCTCAAAAAATCTCACGAATCTTGACGAATGCCTTGATCCTTTCCTATTTCCTCTTCTTTTCCTCTTCTTGAACTATTCTCAAACCCCTAAAAGTATTTGGAATTTGTAAAACTGACCCAAATCAAATTTGACCCAAAAATATTATAAAATTCATTTTAATCTGATGGGGTAAGGAAACGACCAAAATACCCCTCATTAATTCGGGTAACTTTCCTTAACTGGACAGGCTAACTTCAAATGGGCATATCTCGCTCATCCAAACTCGAAACTTAGCAAACTTGGTGGCGTTGGAAAGAGGATTCAAAGACATTTCATTTGACATCTTATGGTCCACCTAACTCATCCTGTACTGAAAGTTATTGTCCTTTGAAGTTGCCCCAAAACTCATAACTTAAGCATAACTTGTAAAATTTCAGATTTGGCTCTTTCCAAATTAGTTCTTTCTAAATTTAGCTCTTTCTAAGGTGGGATGTTACAAGTTTGTAGTAGGTTCAATTAAAATACTTAATTAGAAAAATAAATTAATAACAAAAATGATTAGGAACTTTGTTAACTTAAAAAATGAGTCATACTTTGAATGTCTCGCTTAGTTTATAAATAGAAGCTTGTTTTGTTGGGATTAGTAAATACATATGTTTTGTCTTCTCTTTCAACCAAGGGGAACAAAGTGATATGTAGAATAAAGTAAAACAGAAATCTTCCCAGGTTTAAATCATTTAGCAATCCTTTGGACTGTAGGATCAGGTATTATGATTTGTGAGTTTACAATTTAATGGTTCTTATGTTAAAGATTAGTGCTATCGATGAGAGTCTTTGACATAATAGGTGTTCTTAGATTACAATTTAGTCGCATCCAAAAGAAAAATGTGGAAGTAGAAGAAACAACAAATAGTAACAAAACAATAAATTGTAACAAAACATACTACAATAAAATAATACCATAGTCGAGATACAACAAAGAGCACATAATAACACGAATGAAGAACAACAAACTATAAGAATAACACAACAACAACTATTACGGATCTACAACAAGATTTGAAATAAAAATTTGAAATTTAAAATTCAAACTAAAAAAGTAATCCAAGAAATCAAAACAGAGTCATAGGTAGAAAGAGAAATAGATATATGCTCCGGTTCAAATCCTTTAACAACCTTTTAACCTCTAGGATCAGAGTCTGCCAAATCTACAACATATCCTATAAAGCTTTGATCCAGTAGGTATTGTCATTCGTGAGTTTAGAATTTAGCGGTATCGATAGTCCTTCATGCAACAGGTGTTCTCATATTACAAATTAACGATATCAATGAGAGTCTTTCACATAATAGGTTTTCTTGAATTACAGTTTAGTGGCATCGATTCGAGTTTTTCACACGATATGTATTCTAATCTTACAATTTAGTGGCATGGATGAGAGATTTTTCACATACTCGGTATTAAGAATTTACTATTTAGTTGTATCGATAAGAGCCTTTTGTGGGTCCATCAACTGTAGTTGGAATTTGACCTTTATTAGGCTCAACAAAGCTAACAAAAATAAAAAAAGAAATCAAGATTAACCCAGCCCCAAAATACTTCATGATCAATCAAGAATTTACATGCCCCAAATAACCAAATTCCAAGTTTAAAATTTCAACCTTATTTTATAGTGTAATAAAAAATATGGATTAGTATAGTTATTATTATTTTGAACATTTTCTATATGTGTATTGTGCCTTTTATTTACCCTCATACTCGAACCATCCAATGCATTTGTGGTGTTGTACCTACTCCCATGTCAGTGCCAATTGCTCCAACAATTGAAATGATTCCCTTTCAATTGACATTTACTACTAATAAATACAACTAAATTGCAAATCATACTGTCTATCTAGTTAAATCTCTTTTGGCAGGTGTATTCTGCAAGTTCATGCATAAAATGGAAGTCCAACAGGAGGCATAATCAGACAAGGGAAAAAAGGACGAGAAATATCAAATCTAGCCTAGACAATGAAATTAGACAAAAAATGTTTTTTAGAGCATCATCTTTCCAGCCCCCAGATAAAATTTAATAAGATAATAACTGAGTGTATAACAATATGATGCATGAGGCCAGAGCCTATAGCATCTGTGTATCACCTGAATTTAACTGCAGTAAAGTAGATAGACATATGACCATCAAAAAAGCATAACAAGGGATCAGTTATCTTTGTAATTTTATTTATAGCCTCTAGAAGTTTAATGTTTTTGCATTAGTGAATGAAAAGATTTTGTTCCTTGTCATTGTACAAAATCTATATCTTTGAATTTTATCGTTTGTAGATGATAGTTTGTTATCATTTTTTTTGTTTCCCCCTTCTATGTAATGCAACTTTTCCGTTCCAGCTTTGTGTTCCCGTGATTGTATAATCTCCTGACTACCAGGTAATGCTTTTGTTTCCAAAACTAAATTTATGTCAATATCATATGCAATTACAATGTTATAACGTCTACACATGTTACTAATATATTTATTTAAGCGTGCTATCTAATATTTTAACTTAGAGATTTGTAATGTATTTAACTGTACAATAGACATGTTCTGAGGGTTCTACAAGAATCTGAATTTTTATATACTTTAGTTGTAACGACCTGAGAGCACCCCCTAGTCGCTACCGCCGTATTCGACCTCAAAGAGGTCTTATACAAGCCCTTAGCATTCGTCATAGCATGTATCATAGAATAAAATCACGGAAAATTTAAAACTTTTACTTTGGAATTCAACTTTACATTATATATGAAAAACATAATCTAACTTCGTCACAATGTACCATCTAGACATAAAAGTGTCGAAAAGGGGACTTGTCCCTTACATCAATAAGAAGTCTTGAAATAGGAAAGTACAACAATGTCTTTCAACATAAGCAAAGAACTAAATGTTTGGGGACTTGAGGACTCACCAACTTCGGACTTGAGGACTCACCAACTTAGGGAAGCAACTCCAAGTGTCTTGAGAAGTAAGCTTAAATCCTCAATGGCCCGAACCTAAATGTTTGGGGAAAAGGTAAAAATATGGGTTAGTACAACACACGTACTAAGTATGGCTACTATGCATAAAAACCATTGAAACATGCATAAAAGGACATTTTGTCAAAACATGCTTGTTTACCAACTTCGAACTTGAGGACTCATCAACTTCGGACTTGAGGACTCACCAACTTGGGGAAGCAACTCCAAGTGTCTTGAGAAGTAAGCTTAAATCCTCAATGGCCCGAACCTAAATGTTTGGGGAAAAGGTAAAAATATGGGTTAGTACAACACACGTACTAAGTATGGCTACTATGCATAAAAACCATTGAAACATGCATAAAAGGACATTTTGTCAAAACATGCTTGTTTACCAACTTCGAACTTGAGGACTCATCAACTTCGGACTTGAGGACTCACCAACTTGGGGAAGCAACTCCAAGTGTCTTGAGAAGTAAGCTTAAATCCTCAATGGCCCGAACCTAAATGTTTGGGGAAAAGGTAAAAATATGGGTTAGTACAACACACGTACTAAGTATGGCTACTATGCATAAAAACCATTGAAACATGCATAAAAGGACATTTTGTCAAAACATG
>JAJOOS010015706.1:0-16713 GCA_029582725.1 Solanum chiquidenum
AGATTTGAGAAAAATGGTTTCGCATCGCGGAGCGGTCACGAACCGTGCTACCTCAAAAGTTATTTTCGAAACAAAAATTTAAATGCTTCTCCGCATTGCGGACCCACCCTCTGACAATGAATTTTTTTATCTTTTCTCATATTTAGCTATCTAAAATCATTCCTAAACATAATGAGATCTTTCCTATCACAAATCACAATCCTTGAATCCATAATTCAATTCAAGGAAAGTTAAGAGACAAATTAGAAGTTAAGAAGCAAGTCAAGAGAAGTTCTTTAAAGTTTTCAAAAGTCTTTTACAAACGTTTTAACTTTGTTCTAAGACTTAAGTTTTAAGTTAAGCAAAGAGTAAAGATTTAAAGTTCTTTTCTTCAAAGAAGTATATGGGGACTATGTATTCCCAAAGAGTTTAAAATGTTTTCACATTTGAGCAAGAAAGGGAACATCGATTCCAAGAGAGCTTTTAAGCTAAGTTTTTGAGTAATTATCTCAAATCAAAGAAAAAAGTGTGTTTTAAAAATATATGAGCTAAGTATATTTTGGGAGTAGTATTGAGCATCGATATGGGGATGCGAGTTCATATTAACTCAAGTCTCCTTAAACCATGTAGCCATCATGGGTAGTAAAGGATCATACTTTTTAGATGACTCCTTAAGATGCTTTTAGCATAAGCTAGTGGATCCACTAAGTTAAGAGTTCTATATGACGGCAAAGTATAGGATAGTTCTGGCAGCGTGAGCAAGACGATGTATCACCACTTAGGCTCATAGTGGTGGTTGTCGGTTAGAGAATCTCTCACAGAAACTATATTACTTTATTATATGAGTAAAGTTGAGCTTGTTATTGCATGTTCTTTAACGAACTAAGTTGTTTTCTACTGTTTTTAAAGGCTTTCTGTATATTGCATGTGTTTTATTGCTTTATATTGAGTTAAGTTATTCAGGAGTTGAGTATAGCCAAGGTAAGTGTTTCTTTCAGATTCTTTTCAAACTAAGTTATGCTTTGCATTCCAACTCGCATACGCGTACATTCAATGTACTGATGCCAGTTCGCCTGCATCTTATAATGATGTAGATGCAGGTAACCAGGATCAGCATCCAGCGTCTCGTTGATCCAGTTTGAGCACTCAGAGTCTTGTGGTGAGCCTCCTTGCTTCCGAAGGACCCCTTTTATTGCTTTCGGTTTTATTATTAGTTCATTAGGATGTCGTGGGCCTGTCCCGACATCGATATCAGTTGTTTAGAGGCTTCATAGACAGACAGTCGGTTAATTAAATTCATTTGTCACTATTTTATTATTTGCTTATGTTTTTTTGAGACTTGAGGTTGCCATTTTGGCTAAATTTGAATGTTTATTTAAAGACATTCTAAGTTATTTCACAAGTTCCTTGTTAGGCTATTTCTTGTGTTTAAGTCTTCCACTGAGTAAGTAAGGCAGGCCAAGGGTTCGCTTGGGGCCAGCAATGGTTCTCGAGTGCCAGCCACATCCAGGGTGTAGGCTCGGGGCGTGACAAGAGGGGCTTAAGAGAAGCCCGTGAGTGAGCTTAAGTATTGATATTTGAAAGAATGCACTCTTATTCATATGAATCGTGCATTCGAGCTAGAGCGAGATGTATTCCCAAACTCTTTTCTCTAAACCTTGTTTCAGCTGAGATCCTTATGAGGAAGTGTGTTTTAGAGCTTGGATAGTATTTTCACCCAAAAAGATAGTGTGAGTTATGAGATTATGAGAAGTATACCAGGGGTTATGTTTTCCATGCATGCCAAATCTCATCACGCTTTTCATGGGTGATAGACAGATAAAGACTTTATCACCTACTAAAAACCCTCAAAGGCCGCCACCTACGGTCAGCATAACTCATGTACCTACTCTGAGCTATCTAAAGTCTATCCTGAATCACCCTTACATGGTCCAAAGCCTCCTGAATCAAGTCGATACCATGAGGTCTAGGCTTTGTGGACACAAAGAAACTAACCAGAGAGACAGAACGCCTACAATATAAAGCCTCGAATTGGGCTATCTAAATGCTAGAATGGTAGTTGTTTTTGTACACAAACTCCGTCAAAGGTAAGAAGTAGTACCACTAAACTCCAAACTCTAAAGCACAAGTCCCAAACATATCTTCGAGAACCTAAATGGTACACTCCAACTGACCATAAGTACGGCATAATAGGGGGACAACCAAGTCATACCTAAGATTATGTCAAAGTCAGTCATATCCAAAATCACCAAATCAACCCAAGTCTGAAAACCCATAAACAAAATAGGACAAGCATGATAGACATGGGTAACTATGAGTGACTCTCCAACTGGGGTAGAAACATGGATAGGGGCATCAAGTATATCACAAATCATATCAAACTCTAAGGCAAATCACACAGATACTTAAGAATAAGTAGAACTAGGATCAAATAACACATTAGCCATCCGGTCACAGACAAGAATAGTACATGTGATCACTGCGTCAGACGACTCTGCCTCATTTTTGCCTGGAAATGCATAACATTGAGCCCTATCATTTTGTCGAGCCACTTCCCTGCCTGGTTGAGCGTTATCCCTACCTGCATTACCATTTCCTCTACCTTCACGGCCTCGCTGATTACCTCCTCGCCCACCTTGTGGATGTCTTCTACCATTATTACCATTCCCCATGGGTACCACTGCTCTAGACTGCTACTGCGCTGAATCTAACACACGTGGGTGGGGACAATCTCTCCTCATATACCCAGGTTCACCACAGTTGTAACATGTACGATCAAAAGATAGTCTGCTGCCCGTTAATGGTGCGACTTCCTGGATATCCTTAATCGAATTATAAGGTGGAGTTCCCGAGTAATTACCTGTAGAGGCGGGCATAGCATACAAAATTGGCTTGGCTGCAAGCGTTTGACTTTCGGACCTCTTGGAATAAGAACCTTGAAAGTTACCCGAGTTCTTGGCCCTTTTTTCCCATGCCTTAGTTTGACCGTCTCGCCTCACCCCCTCCACTTTCTTAACATAGTATGTTACCTCATTAAAGCTCCTCCCTGCATAAGTCATTTGAATAGATAATACTTGCTACTCAGAATTTAGTCCCCTAATAAATAACCAGATTCTCTCTTCATCAGTAGTCACCAATTGAGTAGCATATCTAGACAAAGTATGGAACTTGGTCTCAAAAGCAGCCACAGATATACTACCTTGCTCCAAAGCCATGAACTCATCCTTCTTGCGATCCCTCAAAGTCCTAGGCACATATTTCTCTAGAAACAGAGCATGAAATTGGGTCCAAGTAAGTGAAGGTAAAGTAGAAGATCTGCATTCCATACAATCTCTCCACCATTGCTTAGCCTCACCTTGAAGTTGAAATGACACAAATTCAACCCCATGCTGATGGACAATTCCCAACTTATGAAGCCTCTCATAGCAATCTAAGATGAACACATAAGCATCCTCATTCTGAAAACCAAGGAACACAGGAGGCTTTAGCTTCAAAAACTTAGTCAATATTTCATGCTCATTACCAGTCATGACAGAACCCAACAAAAGATGAAAAAAAACATCATTACCTCCCGTTCCACCTGTCTTGGGTGCAGTGCTAGCAACAGGAGAATTAGTAGGAGCTTGAGTTGCTTGAGCAGAAGAAAGCACTCCAGGACCAACCAATCCCTTCAAAAATGACATAATTTGTTGAGCTAACACTGGGTCTAAGGGAGGAACACCTGTAGTTTCAGCATGCACCTCTTCCTCTTGTCCAACCTCCTCAACATTTGCAACCTCAATATTCGCTTTTATCTCTTCATGATGCACAGAAGGGTTCTCATTCACAAGAGCATTCCCAACATGAGCTCCATTCCCAGCAGGCGCTACTTTTCCACGACCTCTACCCCTAGCTCTTATTCTACCCCTGCCTCGACCGCAACCTCTCGCTGCAGATTCCTCAGCTGGAGCATTGACGAGAGCTACGGGCCTGACGATGTTGTATCTAGTATTAACCATCTGCAGACAGAAGAGTGAAGTAGGTTAGATACCAATTTGAATCGACAGATACCAATTGGAATCAAGTTATAGCACGAAAGAAGACGAGAGAAAATAGAGAGATTTCCTAAAGTCCAATAGCCTCTCGAAGAAAAGTAAAGGCGTCCCCGTACCGTTCTGCGAGACTCTACTAGACTCATTTTGGTACATCGAGATCAATGAACCCAGGTTCTGATACCAACTTTGTCATGACCCAGACTATCGTGATTGGCACCCATACTAACCCTCACGTGGGAGAACCACTACTACAACTCAAACTAAGCAACTAAAACAAAACTAAGGCATTTAAGTATACGGAAGCAGAAAAAAAAAATACGAAGGAAAGAAATAGAGTTCCCATAAACTCTAACAATAATAAACTAACATTGCGGAAGTAATGCCTATAACCTGAAAGTCAATGTACCAAAACATCTAACAATGAACCAAGTCTAAACAAGAAGGGATACAACCCCAACTAATGTACTAATAACTAATAGAACTGTCTAAGTCCAAAAATGTGGACATAGACGAAGGAGAACTCATGGTAGCCCAGAAGAATTGGCTTACCCTTGAATTCGAACGACGATCACTGATCTTCTAAGTAAGGTCTGTCAGTAGCCACTTGAAGATGTCCTATACTCAACAAAAGTAAGAGCAAGTGCAGTATCAGTACACAACCACAGTGTACTGGTAGGATCACGCGACTATCCCACTAAGTGTAACATAAGCAAGTCAATACAACATTAAAAACATGCAAAATACCGAACATATATAATATCATCAACATTTACGAACAACAAACAACTTCACATGTCTCAAAATACACAATTATGACAAGTCATTGGTCCTCTCATGGAACCCAAACCCAAATAGTTAGCATATCAAAACGTGGTACCCGATCCAATGATTATGCCGGAACGTGGCTACCGATCCCATAATTATGCCGGAATGTGGCAACCGATCCAAGTTAGTTATGCCGGAACGTTGCAACCGATCCATTCAACACACCACAATCACAATCACAAGTATATCCTCAAGATCATACAATTAAGTCATGATTCATGACATTCATCATTCATCTATCTCATTCACAACAAGTGTGATCAATAATGCAACATTCGCATACATGCAAGTATCATAATGAAGCAAGAACAAACATACATCACACAATCATAGAATCACAACCATCATCTACCTCGAAACAAGCTTGAAACCCTAAGAAACTTGATCCTTTGCTTTCCAGATTCGTTCCGCTTGTTCTTGGTCTACAAATAATCAATATAATACAGGAATCAATAAACAATCACTAATTACCCAGATTACTAACAATTCTAACAACCCTAAATCATACACATGATGTCAAGTATCCAAAATAGGGTTGTTTCCACCATAGAATCTAGATCAAAACTCTCCCCCATTGATAATTACCCATTCTATTACGTTCTACAGATCGAAACATGGATTTGGGGAGTGAAAAGCTTACATTTAGCCTCAAGAATGGAGGAAAACTGTTAGGAGTCGCCTGGGGTTCGTCCCTTAGCTCTAAAGATCGAAAAGTGCAGAAGAAAGTCGTTTAGGGGTTTATTTACAACTTTAAGTCACGTCTGGCCCGCCACAGCGTCCCTCACCCCAATACAGCTGCCCCGCTAGAGCGACAAAATCCAACGCCAAAGCGACTTGCACGAAACAGTAAGCTATTTTAATAATTTCAAAATCCTCATTTCACAACACACCTCTAACCCACGACGCTCAGAAAATACCTTTCATGCTAAGATCGATTTCGGGAGTTATACTTGCCCGTATTCAATTCTGTAAAGTCATACAGATTCCTTAACGAGTTATCTAACCACTCATATAACCAGAATTATAAATAAATCACCCGATTGTTACCAGATTTCCCTACACCTTAAGGACTCCGATTTTGTCCAAATCTGGACAAGGTTGGGAAAATCCAAATACTACGAAAAAGTTTTCCGGTTCCAAATTTTCCCCCGTTGGCTTCTCTATAACGACGGAATCCGGTCGTTACACCTAGACTCGCCTACGTGGTGCCACCACAAATTAGGATTCTCTTTTAATTTATTTTATTTCCAAAACTAGCCTTCATCTTTCATGAAAAGTTGTGACTTTTATGAATAGTTGCAATTTTTATGAACAGTTGTGACTTTTATGAAAGGTTGTGAATTTTCCAAAGAGTTGTGACCTCTCTGATAAGACACAATAAGCATTTGTTCACACTACCCTTTGTTGTCTATAAATAGAGGAATTTCCTCTCATTTTAAACCAGCAAAAAATTTGAACTTCTTCTTCTTCTTCTTATGGACAATTAAATATTTGTGTATTTTGCTCCTATTAAATGACTCACTAACACCATTGTTTTGTTTTTCCATTATGTTTCATTCTATTGTTACAGATACTAGTATTTTTTTACAGTCATTAATTTATGCTTATATTATTAATTATTATTTTTGAGTACATGATTTAAACTTTGTTGTTTATGTATCTGCAAAATTATTGTTATAAGTATTTGAGTACAGATTAAATAACAAACGTTAACTAAGTATTCAAGTAATTTTTCTCTATTGGAACTGTTGAAGGTACAATAAAAAAAACCTCACAAATCTCTAATTTCTTCATCAACAACGTCATTCCTTCACATACAAGGATGAGATTTTGTGTTCTTTAGAAAATCCTCTGAGAGTTAATAACTTTGCTTGCCCATATTTTTGTCTTTTATGTTGTTGTTATCTATTTTTACAAAATTTTATCAATGGATATTATAAGTACTTTCAGAATTGAAAGTTGATTGAAGTGTTAGTCAATTTTTTGAGGTATGTTATTTCAAAACATATGAACTTTTCTGGTTAGAATGATTTGCTATCATCATTGGATATCTCATAGTTTACTCCCTTTAATGTATGTTTTTATCTCGCTGTTTTGTGATCTCCTTAAAATTGTATTGATTATTTTTCGTTTGGTATGTATATGATCTCACTTGGACAAAGCTTTCGTCACTACAAGAAAAGTGTGGATTACTTGGGGATTTTTCTAGGAATTGTATATAAAAATTCGTAGGAAACATTGTTTCCTGCGGATTTTCCTACCAAAGAGAATCCGATGGAAAAACCTTCCTAGGTAATTATTTCCTACGAATTTCAAAATCCCCAAATAATTTACCTAGGGATTTATATTTCGCAGGTAAATTACTTGCGATTTTTCTTGCAAAAAATATTTAAAATATCCCAATTTTTTTGGTAGAAATTAACAAAATAGGAATTTTCCTACCATTTTTTTCACAATTGTTGAAAATGGGTCAGGTAGTTTATTTAAAAGGGGGGTTGATTTATGGGTTAGATTAGGTGTTTATGGGTCCGAATTTTTTAGGGGCATAATTGATCTCTTTCCATTTTCTTATTAATGCCATGTGGTAAGGTCGAAATGACATGGCAATTCTATGTGACATTTAAAGAAATGGAAAATGAGCTGGATATGTCCAGCAAAGCAACTAACGTCTACAAGGGCATATATGGGCGAAAAGTTGGACGGCATGAGTGAGCCAAACTTTAAAAGGAGGGTGTATCAAGACCTTTTCGAATAGTTTAGGGGCATATTTGACCCTTTTCCCTTAAATATCATATCTATGTATATATAAAACTTTATTTTATTTCATCTAAAGAAATAAATTCAAGTAATGATTTCTCCATTTCTAAGAACATTTTGGTTAATGAAAGCTAGAATTCTTAAAATATACCAATATTAGGCTTAATTCGTATTTTAGGAAAGGTATTGTTCAAAAACTCTTTTGCTGAAATAATGCACCATAAGTGTCCATAACCGTTGTATTCACAAATTCAACATGCTCACTTCATAAATAATTAATTTTAAAGGATTGCTAGTTACCTTTCGTGATATAGAATGTGTCATAATCACATAATACAAATATTTAACTTTTACTGTATCTTCAAACTATGGTATATTTCAAGATGAATTAATTTTGTGTACCATAAAAGAATTAAAATAAATTGGTTAGGTTTTGATTTTATGTTTCTTAGTGTTTGGTTTTAATAATTTTTTTCAAAAAAAGATATCTTTGAATTCTAAAACTTTTACTACAACAATAAAGGAGGAAAAGTTATAATAATCTTTAACCTGGTTATGTATTAAATTTAGATTGTAAATATTTATTTCTCTATAATTCTTTTTATCTTAGAGTTTGATTAGAAAAACACTATTTAAAATATATTTTTGAATTTTAAAACTCCTACAATCCTATAAAGTGAATAAACTGTAATCATCTCCAAAATTATTTAATATTAACTTTAAATTTTAAACGTTAGACTTCAAATTATGTTTGTAATGACTATTATAAAAGTTTTCTTGTTAAACTCAAATCAATGTGCTTATATTTTATTTGTTTTAAAGTAGACTTTTCAGTTATGAAATAAAAAGTAGACAAAAAAAATAACAGAAGAGGAAAAATAAAGTTATACTATATCACTAAATTAACAAAATGAAGATAAATAAGAAGAGTTAATCTTTACTACAAACTTTTATTGATACAATGACATCAAATAGACAAAAAGAATTGGAAAAAGGAAAGGAAGAAAAACTTACCTCTTCTTTAAACCTATCATTTTTTTGCACTTCCAGTAAGTTAATAGAATTAAAAAAAAAAAAAAGCTAATACAGTTAATGAAAAAAAACTCGAATGTTTTTTTTTTCAGATTTTAAATTAATTTTGTTAAATAATTTTGATTATCCTCTAAACATTCAAAAGTGTATATATATATATATATTCCTTTTTAGGTTTTTGAAAATTGTCACAGTAATTTTGAAACTGCTTTAAATTTCTATATTATTTTTAAAACTTTAGTTTATTATTTGATGTAATTACATATAATAAATTAATAATATGTTCAAAGAAAATAAATAAAGATTAATTGTGGCGCTGACATGTAGGCTCTATCACCTCTCCTATTATATCAAAGTATTTAATAAGATGTATTATGCCCTTAATAATAATAATAATAATAATAATAATAATAATAACAATAATAATAATGATGATAATATAATAATAATAATAATATAATAATAATAATATCTATGCCGGATAACTAACTTCTATTTTATATAAACCATGAACGGATCTAAGCTTTATTTAAATATAGAGGAATTTTAGTATGGCTTCTCGACTTGGTTCTGAGATTGAGGTACAGTCAGATCTTATACTACTATTATTGGCTTAGTCTTTGTGACTTCGTCTGATGAGCCGTGGTTTTCAGCCCGAAAAAGAGTTTAATATGTAGGGCACTTCATACTCGATTAGAACTATCAGACACATGGGCTCAATAAAAGTATGTACTAGATTCTTGACAGTCCCTTTGCTCGGGTAAATCATTACCATGCAGCCTGAGAAACTATGTTAAAATTCTTGTGTATTTCGATTCTTATGTAGCTGGTCTACCTCTAAGGATATTGACTTGCTTGATCTATGACTGGGCGGACTACCACTAGGTCAGTGATCTTGTAAATTGATATCAGAGCCTAGCAATTTTCATGGAAAATATGAGATTGATGTGAAATTTTTCGGTATAGATATATATTCTCTTGATCATGGATCGAGGAGATACTAGTACTAAAAGTACTCGATTGGAAGAGGTAGATATACCTCAAAATCTTGATTTGTTAAATAAATAGACTATTTAAAAAATTGATATAAAAACCATTTATGACTATGGTTGGTTTGATAAAATCTCTAATAAACAGTTGATTAAAACAACTGAATAATCTCTGGCGTTAAACTCTTCTGTACAGACTATTCTTTTGTTGAATAATCGAGATATTGATGTTTATAAAAATCAATACAAGTTTTTACATATTGGCATGGTACAGATTGCGTTCAAGCCTTTAACTCTTAAAGGGTTACCTGAGACATTCTTAGCAGCTCTTCGCGATGCAAGAAATTTTAATTTTAGACAATAGTTAATGGGTTCAATTGAATCTACGGTAGCCTATGGGCCAGTATATTTTAATACTCAGCCTAATTTACAATTATCGCTAAGTGATTCTAATATATTAGATGCTTTGACTTTAAATATAAAAATGCATGGTTATAATTATGCACCTGATTCTGAATTGATTTGCTTGTCATATCGCATCTACTATAAATTATTTGCTACTTTGAATCCACGATGTAAATTATATGATACATCTTATCATACTATTTTGGTAGAAACTAATTTTGCCAAATCTAAGGTCACTACTAGAAGACCTATAAAATGGGAAGAAATTAATTTTCCTACTACATGGACTTTAGAATTTGTTATACCTCCTGCACAGCTGACTGATACGGTCACTAATTCTAATTATTCTCATATTACTCAGAATTCAGAAGGTAAGATTTGTATTCAGTTTGATGAAAAAAGTGTTCCTTATAATATACATTCATTTTCTGATAGAAGATAAGCTATTTAGCATATTTCACCTACTGAACCGATTTATGGTCCTGCTCGTGATCGTGCTGCTTCTTTGCATACATTATCATCAGTCATATCTGATAATAAAAATAAAATTAAAATTGATCCTCGTTTAAATATAGTTCGAGTAAATGATAAATCTTCTGATATTTCTGATAAGGATATTCCTTCTGCATCCGAAATGAATTTTAATCTTAATGATACTTAATGATGAATGTACACCAAATAGATTTTAGTCCAGGTTCACTGGCACGATAGTATGTTCAAAAGGAATTTTCAAGTGAAAATGGAACTAGTTTAAAACTTGGTTTTTTGACACTTATAGTGATTTGCATAATATTTCTCAAGAATTTTACAAAACTTGTGCTTTGCATAATCATATTATGTTCTTTGTTCCTTGGTTTATAACCACTTATTTACCTTTGTTTATCAATGTCCTTGAGAGATCTTATAAAGATGAATCTGGTAATATTGTTAAATCTCATCAGGCACCGTTTATTTTGCCAAACAATACTGGTATAACTTTTACTGCCTTTCAAAAATTTATTGAAGAAGATGTTGCGGCAGTCAGTATCAACGAAATTAATAATTTGATTTCTCAAAACAATTATTTGGGACTTTATGTAAAGGTTTTGGGTGAACATATTAGTTCTCTTGATAAAAAATTAGATGAACTAATCACCTTGATTATTCAAATAAAAAACGATTTAAAATCTTTTGACACAGCTTCTACTTCAAAGCAGGTACCTGATCTTCCGGCTAATATACAAAAAAACCCTGAAATTCAGAATTTTGTCTTTAAACCTCTTTTTGATTTGGAAGAACTTCTTAATAAAAAGTTTTCTGAATTTAGTGCAAAATCGATAGAATTATCCAAAAAAATTGCCGATGATATAGAACAAGCTTTTGATTTTAAAGAGCATGTGGCATTAGAGTTTAATAAACTTAGCGGTTATCCGAAAAAGAATAATGGTAATACTTCTCAGTTTGCTCAGAAACCCAACATGCAAACGTATTACTATTTCAGACCTACCCCTCAAGACGTTCTAATAGAAGAACGGGACTGGAATCAGATCAATACCTCTTATAGTGGGTCTAAATTTATGAATGGAATCTTGATGGTTTAACTGATAGACAATTGACCATTCTTGTTCATAGAATGCTAATGTATGCTACTAACTGTAAAAATGTACGAAATACAGATAGAAATATTTACAAAATGATTACCGCAGGTATTACTGGCCAACTCCGAGGTTGGTGGGATAATTATATGAGTGTCGAAGCTAAAGCCATTGTGATTAATGCTACTTCGAGTACTCCAGGGGTTGATAACCTAGGCATGGCCCTAGTTGCTAATAGAGAAGACGCTGTTTATACCCTAGTCTTAACCATTTTAGAGCATTTTAATGGTAAATTTACCAATCAGTATGAGACTGTGCGTAGTCTTTTGAATGGACTACGATGTAGGCATTTAGGGGAATTCCGGTGGTATAAAGATACTTATATGAGTAGGTTGATGGAATTACCCAAAAACAATCTCGAGCATGGAAAGGCTAAGTTTATAGATGATCTCCCTCCTTTATTTACCATTCGAGTTAAGAAGATGCTTAGGGATCCTCTAGGACAAATCCTTTATGGTAATTATACTTACAGAAAGTTGATAGGAGTTTGTACCCAAGAAGGTATAAATTTGTGCAATGAATTGCGACTATCTAGACAGCTTAAGATAGATAAGCTTAGAGAAAGGTCTCAGCTAGGAGACTTTTGTGTTCAGTTTGATCTACCCAGTACTTCTGCTAATAACACAGCCGCCAAACAAGGAGACATTAACCCTGATAAACCTTATAGGAAGAAGAGGTCTCGCAGGTCTAGAGAAGATCGTGAAGAGCGTAGAGCTCATCGTAAATCAAATAGATTTACCAAAAATAGGTCTAGGCAGGAACTCGCAAAAATTAAGTGCTACAAATGTGGAAAATTTGGTCATATAGCCCCCAATTGCAAGCTTGAAAAGCTGAAGTCTTTAGAACTGGATGAAGAAGTTCATGATAAGATTTATAGTTTTTTATATACTTCTGATTCGGAGTCCGATTATGATTCTGATTCAGGTTCAGAAGATAATGTTAATATTCATAAGTCTTCTAAGCAGCATGTTGTTGATAATGCTTGTAAGTGCAATGGAGATATTTGCTCCTGTGAAAATGATGAATTCTTTTATAAATTACAATCGCAATTCGAAGATTTGAATATCAATACTATTACTTCGGATAATGTGATTGAACTTCTGAAAGAAGTTACTGATAATAATTTACGTGAAAAAATTATTCAATTAGCTGTTAATAACAGTGATAGTTCTTCAAAACCTATTGAAAAAACTAAAAATAATTTTGAATTTGAATATTCTGCTCCTTACTCATTATCTGAAGTTAATAATAGACTTAATAAAGAACCTATTTCTACACGAGATGCTTCATTTGATGATTTAAAAGAAGAAATTGAAAATTTGAAAAAGGAGATTAAATTCCTTAAGCAAAACATCGTCTTACTCAGATTGAAACTACTAATAGCAAAGGTAAGAAAATTGTTGATGAAGATACTCCTGCAGTTAATACTCTTGCAAAATTCATTGATTTTGACCCTAAAAAAGATATGTTTTAAGGAATGATGCAAGTTGTGACAGCTCATAAATGGTATGTTAATTGCACTATATTGATTGATAATCAATTTTCTGTAACTAATGTTGCTATGATTGACAGCGGTGCCGATGTGAATTGTATTCAAGAAGGTCTTGTACCAACTAAGTATTTTGAAAAAATAACTCACTTGGTCAAAACTGCTTCTGGACATGCTTTAGATATAAAGTGTAAATTGCCTAACACGCGTATTTGCCAGAATAAAGTCTGCATACCGCATTTCTTTTTTCTAGTAAAAAATCAGTTATATCCTCCAATTATACTTGAAACGCCTTTCATAAATGTTATTTATCCATTTACTAACATAAATGCTAAAGGCTTTTTTGCTACGTATAAAGATCAGAATATTAGTTATACGTTTATCACTAATCCTATTTCACGTGATATTAATGATTTAATTAATATGAAATAAAAGCATATTGACTTTTTACAGCTTGAAATGTTTAGCATGAATATATTTGATACTTTGAAATCTACCAAAATACGGGAAAAAATTAAAATGATTTCCAAATAAATTGCGGTTGATATCTGTGCACATCACCCTAGTGCTTTTTGGAATCGAAAAAAGCATATTGTGACTCTTCCATATGAAGAAAATTTCTCTGAAGATGATATCCCTACCAAGTCTCGTCCTTGTCAGATGAATGTCGAATTAGTCGAATTCTGCAAAAAGGAGATTGATAATTTGTTACAAAAAGGGTTTAATAAAACCTTCTAAATTCCCTTGGTCTTGCACTGCATTTTATGTTAATAATGCTGCTGAAAAGGAACGAGGTGTTCCCAGGTTAGTTATAAATTATAAACCTTTAAACAAATATTTAAAATGGATTAGGTATCTTATTTCAAATAAAAGGGATTTACTATCAAGATTATATGACGCCAATATATTTTTAAAATTTGATTTAAAATCAGGATATTGGCAGATTCAAATATTTAAAGAGCATTCTTATAGAACTGCATTTAATGTCCCATTTGGACAATATGAATGGAATGTTATGCCTTTTGGTTTGAAAAACGCTCCTTCTGAATTTCAGAAAATTATGAATGACATTTTAATCCATATTTGGATTTTATTATCGTTTATATTGATGACATCTTGGTTATTCAAAAACTCTTGAAATGCATATTAAACACTTAGACATTTTCAAGAAAATAGTTATACAAAATAATTTGGTAATATCTAAATCAAAAATGAGTTTATTTCAAACTGAAGTTAGATATTTAGGACATCTTATTTGTCAGGGAAAAATGACTCATATTCAGCGATTCATTGACTTCGCTCCAAAATTTCCTGATATTATTACAGATCGGACACAACTACAGAGATTCTTAGGAAGTTTAAATTATATTTCCCTCTTTTATAAAAATCTATCTAGAGTTTTAGCCCCATTATATGACAGGCTGAAAAAGGACAGTAAAACTCCTTGGACTAATAGTCTTACTTCTTTGGTAAAGAATACTAAACTTCGTGTTCAATCTTTACCTTGTTTAACTCTTGCTAACCCTGCCTGACAGAAGATAGTTGAGACGAATGCGTCTAATATAGAATATGGAGGAATTTTAAAACAAATCAATCCTCATGACAAAACTGAATATTTAATTTGATTTCATTCAGGAAAATGGAGTGATGCTCAGAAAAAATATGTTATGGTGGCTTATGAAATGTTAACCATAGTCAAATGTGTTTTAAAATTTCAAGATGATTTATATAATCAAAAGTTTCTTATTAACACTGATGCACAATCGGTCAAATATATGTTTGATAAAGATTTTAAGCATGATGCTTCAAAGTTAATATTTGCCAGGTGGCAAGCCCAATTAGCCCCTTTTGATTTTGAAATCCTTTATAAGAAAGGTAGTGATAACTCTCTCCCAGACTTTCTATCTAAAGAATACCTTCAAAACGCTTCAAAATAATAATAATAATAATAATAATAATAATTATTATTATTATTATTATTATTATTTATTTTTCTTTAAATGAGGAGGTTGTGGAAAGATGATTAAAATTTAAAAATACCTTTCCATAAAAAAAGAACCACATACGTTGTAGATTTTTTAAAAATAATAAATACAAATTTACACTTATTCCCTATTTTCTAGAATTGATTTAAAATTATTTTTTTAAAAATAATTTTAATTATTTAAAAGGCCTTTTTTTGTGGTATTGACACATAACACTTTTTCTTCTCCTATTATATATAGATAGATTATATATTTTCTTCCTTTTCTTTTCTACTGTATAGAAACATGAAGCCCAGGACAAAATTATAAGAACTATTTATATCTTATTTTTTTCTTTTTATTTTAATTTGAAATATTTATATAAGAGGTGATGTGATGTGGTATACCTCATTAATGAACAATCATATTTATATTTTATCCTTTTTTTTAATTTCATCTTTCTCAATTATTATTATTATTATTAAATATTAAATTATTTTAAAAAGTTACCTCCATAACTCACATCTCCATAAATTGTAGTAGAAAGCTATTTTTTTTTAAAAAAACTCAAAAGTCCCTCATTTAATCAAAATTTTCTTACGTTATCATCGTCTATCCCTTCAAGCTATTTGCTCCTCTTAATTAACCCATAAATGGGTAATTTAAGTTTCAGTTTTATAATCTTATTATTATTACCTATTAAAGACCTTTATTATTCATTAATATAATAATTACATGCTTGTAGTAAAAATATATAAATGACACTAGAATGTACTCTTCAGCTATTTTCCATCTTTCAGGTATAAGTAACAATTTTTTTGTTACTTCCTCTATCAATCATTTATCATTTCTTTCGATGTCTTCTGATTTTTTTAAGTTTTCAATTATGAAATAATATTATTATTTTTTATATATGATTAGAGGTGTTCATGGTTCGGTTTGGATCGGTTATTAGTTAAAATCAAAATCAAACCAATTTAAATCGGTTTTTAAATTTCTAAAACCAAACCAAACCAAATCAAAAAAATAACCGTCGGTTTGGTTATCGTCGGTTTGGTTCGGTTTTTATCGGGGGTTTTCGGTTCGAAAGTAATAAGTCTGTTGAGGCCATATGCATCGATAGACACAAACACTTAGTACATGAATAATTCACAAATAAGCTATTACACGAACAAAGTGATTCATCCATTGTACCAAGTTTCAGAAATTAAAAAAACACATTGTCAATAACATAAAATTGGTTCAATATTCTGGAGATCTCAACATCTTATCAATAGACTTTTCAATAAAATTACACCTTAAAATATTGAGAAATTACTTCTAAAAAAAACAATATTTCATAGTCAAAACTAATCAATTACTACCTTCTTTAGCTTGAGCTTTAAATTATTCAATGTTGCGTTAGAAAATTTTATAAAGAACATAGAAAGTGTGATCTTTAAAATAATGAATATTGAGGGATTTAGACTTAAGGTTATAATAGTTGGGCTAAAATTTAAGTGTTGGGCTTCAGAAAATAGTAAAATTAAAGACTTAAGTTAATTAAAATTTATCAAAATACTTATATTTTATTTATAAATAATTATAAAATTTATATATATAACT
>JAJOOS010015707.1:0-21355 GCA_029582725.1 Solanum chiquidenum
GGTTTAAAGATAGGGTGAGTAATACATAAACATCAAATTTGATATTATAATATTGTATTACTCATTCTAAACTAGTCAACGTAATCTTGTTTATAGGTTAGACAATTGCACAAAGGAGATGATAGTCGTATGATGGAAGATCTCCTCTTACTTTCATGCAGTCCTACAAAATATTCCACGCATTCTAATGGTTATTATATTAATGGATATAGATTTCATGTAGAAGATTATGATAAAAAGTTAAGGACTCAAAATTATGGTGTTGTTGTATTGGGTGAGAATGATAAAGATAGTGAGAACCTTGATTACTATGGAGTTTTAACATATGTGATTGAGTTGCAATTTGTCATGGATAGAAGAGTGGTTTTATTTCGATGTAATTGGTTTGATGTGTTTGATGAAATAAAAGGAGTCAAAAAAGACGAGTATGATTTTGTGAGTGTTAATCCGGCTAGATTACTGAAAACAAATAAGCCCTTTGTTTTAGCAAACCAAGCATCCCAAGTGTTCTATGCTAATGATAATTCCAACAAAGGTTGGCAAGTCGCGATGAAGACTCAACCTCGTGATTCCTTTGAGATTGTTGAACAAATGGATGATGATATTGTAGAGTTAGGAAGTCCTTCAAAAAAAACCCAAAAAGAACTAATAAGGTGAAGTCTATTTATTATGAATTAGTATATTTATTGTTACACATTATTGAAATTAGTATATTTATAGTATATTTATCGTGATTCCTTTGAGATTGTTGAACAAATGGATGATGATATATTTTTTACTTTTGGATGTTTTTGCAGGTTCAAGATGAAACCAATCAAGACTGAAAGTGAGGACAGTTCAACTATGAAGAGTACTATGAGATATACTTTTGTTGTTCCCGGTGCTATTGGAAAGGGACGAGGACGAGGACAATGACTTAAATCCTTGGGTGAGAAAGGGAGTATGCCAACTAAGAAGTTATTTTCTCAATCTAATGATCTTGTTAACCATTACATCCACGAAATTGAAACAAGTAAGATACATTTATTTTCTTGGTTAAATGAAAAATTGTATTCAACCAGTAATCGTTATATACAAACTCGCTACTTGGACTTCCCTAGCATGTGAATTAACCTATTGTTTGCTCTCTTCTCTATTACTCGGGGTTTTTTTCTGCTTCAGAACCTAATCTTCTCTGTGAGTTCTTGTCATTATTCTGCAACTTCTCATGTTTCAAAACACTTTGTTAAGGATTAATGACATGATATATTTTCTATATGTTCTATAGGGAAGACTCGAGGACAAGGACCAAAAATTTCTACCATGTCTGCTTGTCTAGGAACGGAAATGATGCATAAGAATGCCCCGAATCTTGAGAAAGAGAACATGAAAAGTAACATTCCATCTCCTGCATGTACTAATCAAGTTAAGCAATACACCCAAGAAGTTAAAACAAGTAAGTTTGTTTTCAGATTTGCTATGTTTTCTTTTTTAAAAACAATGTTATTTTGATGAACTGTTATATTACATTTCTCAGGTCCAGGTGTTATAGGAAAGGGATTAGAGAAGAGATCTGAAACTGCAATGTCTTCTCAAAGTACAAGATCGAATTCTACCATGTCTTCTAGTCAAGAAATGTGAACAATGGACAAAAATCCCTTGATTTATGAGGACGATATGCAAATCAATATTTCATTGCCTCAATCTGTTGATCAAGTTATGAAACACACTGAAACAACTGAAAAAGGTATTGAATTTTGAATCCACATGTTATTAAATTATAGAACTGAATTTGATTACGATAGTCTTTACAAAACTATGAAACTATAGGCTCATCTAATCCTAAGAAGATAAAAAGAGTTCGAGGGAGCAACATGTGCAAAGAAGTAGCTGCACTTGAAATTGGAAAGAAGCTCACAGTGACCTTTTACAATAATCAAACTGTTGGAACAAATAGCAAACTATTTTCGAGGCATTTGGGAAAAATTGTTCGTGATCGTAATATTTATCCTTTGGGAGTATCATCATGGAATGATATTAAACAAGAAAAGTTGAATCACATGTGGGCAGCCGTTGTGGTAACAAATTGCACCTGATTCAAATTCTTTATTGTTATCTAATACTTATGCGTATTCTTGTCCATATAGTAGTCGTTGAGGTAACAAATGTTTATGTGATTCAAACACATAGTTGTTTGTCGAATGATTTTCACATTTCACATATGGTACTGGATTCAAGTATATGTGAATCACATTTGCTACTGAATGTTTTTTCTAAGAGATCAAAGAGAAAAAAGTAGCTATTGGAGATATCTGCTACTGGAATTTTGATGGGCTACTGAAAAAAACAGACGTGCTACTGAAATTTCTTTTCTATTGAAATATCTGCTTATTCTATTAGAAGAAGAGATCTTTTTCATTTTATGATGCTTTCCTGATAGGTTTCCCTTGGTAATAACTCAACTCATGCTTCAATAATTGTAGCATAAATTTGAGGCCGTGGACATGAATGATCATTGTGATCATAACTTGGGATGGATGAATGAGTTATGGAACAAATGGAGAGGACACTTGCATGCAAAATATGTGAGGGATAAGCCTATCCATCAATTTCTTAGGACTATTCCAAGGGGAGTAGATAAAAAAGAATGGGAATGGTTAGTAAAGGAACATTTTGCTTCTGAAAGTTTCCAGGTATGCCTACTGATTAAATAGTATAATTTCCAGTCTTTTACCGTTTGATTCCCTCTTTAGCACCAAATATATCCAGTTGTTTGATCCATGTTACTGAAATAGTTGCCGTGCTTTAAATTGTTGCATCACCCGCTTGGTATAGACTGCCTCATGAGTCCCTCAATCTCTGGAGATGACCACTCACTTCTCATTCTTGGTACAGTGTGTCATGAGGTTTTTTGTTCTCTTCCAATAGTTCCATTTTTACAATAGGTAGATTCTATTTGGACAGTTCCAGTATTTCTATTCCCTGTACCTTGCCACTTCTCAGTGCACTGCATTTCGTAATGTTAATAAATGTCTCACTAATGAAAGAAATATATAGGATGATGGGATGTGGAATTTCTATTTAACCATTGCGAGTGAAAATAGCATGCTAATAAATTAATAACATATTCCTCATTCACTAAACATGACAAACTAGAAAGAAGTAGAAATATATGTACGTACCTGAGGAGCAGCTTCAAACACACAGAACTGCTTAGTAAAATTCTTGTCTAGCTCAAGAATTGCTGCAACATTTCCACATCTGGGATGTATTCAAATGAATACAAATTAGTTGCCGTCAGTTCCTGTGATGATTTATTGATGAGAGGATCAAAGTAGTAATGACAGCATTGCTGCAGTAGTAACATTGAAGGATAACTGAATTTCCATTATGATGGATTTCCAGGTGGACTTGACAGAGAACTCAATACTCTTGTATATGGCCTACTCGAGTATATGTGGCATTAATTTCTTTTGGAAAATCTTCTAGTTTCTTTCTTTTCAAACAAAATAAAAGCTACGAACTAAGACAAATTTTTATTTAGGCAAGAAGCAGCAGGAATGCAGAAAATCGAGCTAAGTTGAAGATGCTTCATCATATTGGTAGTAAGCCTATTCGAGAGATTATTTATCAAAAGGTACTAGCATAAACCTATTTCATGAATGAAATAATTATGAGGTTTGTGTTATTTGACATGTTTGACTTTGATGTAAAAGGTGGGAAAGATGGCAATCCACCAGATTTGGCGACTATTTTCTTTGAGACGCGTAAGAAAGATAACAAGCTTGTTGAACCTGAAGTAATTGAAAAACATGTGCGTTTGATAAATTGAATATTTTTATTACTTGAAATTGTTATGTGTTTTGATAGAAATTGTTTTTTTATATAATTTTTAGGCTCAACTCAAAGAAATAGTTCAAGTCGATTCATCTCTACCTAGCATAGAGATTGTTGAAAAATGTTGTGGACCTCAAACTCGTAGCCATGTATTTGGATTTGGGGATGGAGTAAAGGCGAAGGACTTGAAAGGTGGAACTTCTTCGAAGGCTGAATTATTGTCTGCGTTACGTTCAACTTGAGAGGATAACAAATGCTTGAATGAATAAAATAAATCCTTGAATGAGGAAAACAAATCCTTGAACCATCGCTTGTCTACCTTGGAAGATGCAATGAAAGAAATAATGAAAATGAAGGAATTATTTGCTGCTCAACAATCACATGCCCAACCTACAACATCTCATGTTTCAACTGAATGACCTCTACTTTTTTCTAATGACCAAGTAAGCACCAAGATACCAGACTTTTTAGTTTTTTTTTGTTGATTTGCATATAGTCATTTTCTACTAAGACTAATAATAAAAAAAAAAGATGGTAACTAATCTTTTCCAGCTAGAAGATAGTACCTAGAATTGTTTGAATCCACCTTCATCTCTACTAGTTTTCTTGTTCTCATTGTCTATGATCTTAAATAGAACTAGTTAATACTCAATCAAACAGAAGTATAGATACTGCCCTTAGAAAGTAGAAACTGATCTCATGTCGGCTGGTTTTTATATGTTTTTCAAAATGTATGTATAGTTAAGTAGCTTGACGTTATGACGGAAGATTCGATGTTGGATAGGTGACTTGTTTGTTTACTGCTGTCTGGGATTCTTCACAAGTGTTTTTGGCCATAGTTCCTAATTGTATGATATTGGTTTTTGAAGCTGTGAAATTGGTATGATGTTTTAGATTCGCCAAAGCTGCTACTTTCGTTCTTCCTCTATTTTTGTGAAATACGGGCCGTTCATGTGTTTACGCAGCTGGAAAAAAAAGTTGCCAAAATCACACTTAGATCTGAACTCAATTTCTGTTATTCTCTCTACGGTGCTTGGAGCTCATTTTTTACATGTCCTTATTCATATGAAAGATCACTCGTCCAGACTTTTGCATTGGATTGTCATGGGCATAGCTCTTTCAGTTTTAGGAATTATTCTCCACTTCACAGATGCTATTCCTTCAAATAAGAAATTATACACCTTCAGTTATGTCTGTGTAACCTCAGGAGCAGCCGCGTTAGTGTACTCTGCTTTCTTCATTCTGGTTGACATTTTGAACTAGATGTACCTATTTCTACCACTAGAATAGATTGGTATGAATACCATGCTTGTTTATGTGGGAACTCTCATTTATGTCATCTTTGCTGATATATTGCTTTGGGCTATTGTTGCTAGCCTACTTCATCGATTAGGCATATATTGGAAGCTTTAGTTCTGATGAAATTTGCATCTTTTGCTTGCTTATTATATAAGATTAGATGTAGCATTGTACTTGAAATTAGAAAGAGCTTCATCTAGTCATGGGTCTCACTGTGATTTCTCTCTGAGAACAAGTGACTAAGAAGTTCAATACACACACCAAATGAACAATACATATATCATTGGTTTTTCTACCTTGTAAAAAAAAAAGATGCACAGATGATGGAAGACTTTCTTTCAAGCCAACATTATTCGAGAGAACCCTATAACAAAGAAGCTCATAATGGTTACTTCATTAATTAAAATTTTATGCACAATTAGTGTCTTTCTCTATTTGTTAATTTCTGCACTGCTGTATTTTTGGACAGCTACTTTATATGTTAAATTTTCTGCACACAAATAGTATTTGAATTCTTGGTAAATGCATCTCAATGATTTTCTAATTGATTTTTCTTATGTTCCGCAGCTTTTGTGGATATTTCTAGATAACACGTGGTGAAGTTTTAACATCTTTTGGGGTGAGCGATCTATCTAATTCTTGTATAAACTTGATATGTATACCAATAGTTATTTATCGTTTTTTAAAATTTTGTACTTGCAGATTTTGAAGGTTGAAGTTTCAAGTCAAGATACAAGCTTAGAAGAAATGGACAAGCTTGTTATTAGTTTGCTACGAATGTTATGCAAAACTCGATAGTACATAGTCTAACTCGGATGTTGGATAAGTTTTTTGAAGAACATATTGAAACAAACATCATGGGATGCTGACCAATTTTTGATTAATCGAACTCTTAATCTCTATCTACTTGTTTCTGTCTCCCTATCTTCTTTTTTATTCGAAAGTTTTAGTAGAAATTTAGTATTTGTTGAAGATTTTTTTTATTGTGACATCAATTGATCTAGGACCATTGATGGCCAATCTAGGACCAGAAATATCTCGTCTCTAAAGAATAATCTAGGACTAGACGCATTTCTCATCTCTAAAGAATAATCTACGACTAGATATAATTCTCGTCTCTATAATGAATCAAGGACCAGATCATTCTTGTCTCTAAACATATTCAAGGACGACCAGGTCATCCTCATTTCTAAAACTATTCAACGACCATGACAATATCATCGCAAAAGCTAATCATGGACCAGGTTTTTCTCGTCTCTAACGATTACTAAGACCAAGTGTTCATGGTCGCTAAAAAGATTTAATGACCTAAAAATTGAATTTCCCAAGTCTATTTGAGACTAGATATGTAGTCTCTAAAAAGATTTAATGACTATTTTTTTCCCCGTCTCAACTACCATTTAAGGACCAATATTTTGTTCCCGTCAGGGAAGATCTATAGCGATGAAGGCGATTGCGATGGGTGTCGACCAGTATTCTTTGGTCTCAAATTTGCATTTGGGACCGGATTTAGATCTTCAGGGACCAGATTTCCCTTCCTTAGAGGTTGTTTTTCTTGTAGTGACCGTTACCTCCCATTCAGTATCAATCAAGCAGCTGGAGACCCAAATGGGTCAGATGTCGTCTCACCTAAATCTGAGACAGAAATGGGGTTGCCTAGTGACACTATGGTTAACCCCAAAAATGAGGTTTGAAGGTGGACTTGCATCGTGCCACGACGTTAACTAAGGCGCTGTTTGGGAGGCAACCCAAAACCATTTTATTGCTTTATTTTGCTTTGATAAAATAATGGTGTGTTGATTGTGCAGATGGAAGTGTGGAGAGTAAACGAAAAGTGCAGATTGACGAGTTGCAGGTCCATTCTGGGAATCGATGAAGGGTTCGGCGACCCCAAACCAGACCGCCGTTAGATTCAAGACAAATTTACATTGGAGTCTGTAAAACTCGACGAGTACATGAAATTATTAGCAAATCACCGATCATGTCGGCGATCCCGCCAGACATCGCCGGTTGTACCCCCACAATAACTGGAGGTTCTATAAATTTGGTGAAATAAGTGACTACTCGGTGCTACATCGAGTGGTTCGGCGATCGCGACTAATGTCACCGAATGGGCGAAAACTGGACAGTTTTTCAAGCCAAAGGTTTAGAAGCTTCGATTCATTCCCTTTCCCTCAGTTTTTCATCTTCTGAAACTCACACCTACATTTTAGTTTTACATTTCTTGAATTTTTGAAGTATTTTTAGTATCAAATTGTGCTGTGAGTTCGATTATATTGCTTCCTAGCATCTCAATACCCATTTGATCGGCATAAAAGGTTGGTACTTCAAACCCCCCGTTCATTTTGTCGAAATTGTACTCAATTGCAATCTGTGAATCTTTGATGATGTGCGCTAGGCCTCTCTGGTAGGATTAAAATATTTGCTTGCCTGTTAGGTTTGCATTTTTTGCCCGTACTAAGTTAAATAGTTAATTCCTGAAGGTTGCGCTTTAAATTGGATGAAAATTTTTGGGTTGTGCATGATTGTCAATGGGTTTAAGCCTAATTTGAGTTATGCATGCCTTAATTTTGTTTTCAGGGGTCGTAGGGTTGAATTCGGGAAAGTGGGTCGAAAGCAGGCACGTTGGGTCATTTGGCGAGTTGGGTCGAGCTCGCTAAACCACTCGGCGATTCTCCTGCAATCCCCATCTCGCCTTTACTTAAATGCTAAATATGATGTTGAATTATGTAATTTTCGGGGAGAAGCATGATGTCGCTGAACGCATTCGGCGTCTCGCCGAAAGACTTCTGGTTCGGCCTTTGTCTGTACCTTTGTTTTCTCTATGCACTGCACTCGGTGAACCGCCTAAGTAGTTGTGCACTTCACTAACTGGTTCGGCAAAGTGATTCTACAATTGAATTGCCTTGATTTTGTCTGAATGCTTTCTAACTTTTTCTCGAAGCTTTGCAGAAATTGTTAGGCCAAAAGTAGCTGGAGGAGATATGCCACCCCGACAAACAAAAGCGAAAATTTTTAGGAAAAATACAAAGGCAAAAAATCTTCCCAAAATGAATAATGACAGAAAGAAGCCCAGTGCCAGCAAAGGAACAAATCCCCGAGACCCCACTATTCCCTCGTGGAGACGTGGATTCTTCACAACCATCCACTCCTTTTTGGTGGCTCATGACCTGGACAATCTTAGTAAGTCAACTGTCGCTGAATCTTCTAAAGAATCTCCGGGGGCCATTATCAAATTCCAGGCTAACACTTCGGGCACTGATGCCCAGACAGATGGAGCGACTGTGTAGACAGGATTTTTCTTTACCTCCCTCTCTGTCTTTCTTTAAGTGACATTCTAGATATTTTGTTATTTGCATTTGAGGACAAATGGCTTTTATTTGTGGTGGGGTGAGGCTCACCTTTTGTGTGCTATTTGTGACTCGTGCTTTTGTGTATATAGTTGGGCCGTTCTGTTTAAAAATTGTGTTTTATACACTATTTTTTTGGATGTTTGAGCTTGTGTCTCCTTTTATTTTAAATTCCAAAATGATTTTGACCCGTTTGAAAATTTTTGCCACCTCTCGTGTGTTGAATGTGGCGGTTCTTTTGCAAAATTTAAGTCTCGGTTCCGATCACTACCGATGACTTGAATAGTGCTCATGATCGAACGAACATGAATGTGAGGCTACAATGAGGCCAAATGAAGTTGTGTAGACAATATGTGAACTCTTTGCATCTCGTTATGACTAGCCTAGTATCGAATTGAGTCTCTTGTGATGATCATTGCACACTAGCGAAAGTGTGGAGTCTTGTTTGACTGTAGTGTCAATGCCTAGTGTGATGAGCTTACTTTGATCCATGCATGATAGATCCTAGAATTTGCCTCGTTGGTCCGATCGACTAAGTAAGGCTATCTCTTGATATGATATTAGGAAAATTTAACGAGTGTGAGCCAATTTGACATATACCTCTTTTGTGACCAACCTTGTAAGTGTGTGAACCTCTCTTGAACACCCCTTGAGCCTTACCTTTCTTTGGAATAAATTTGATGAAATCATAACCTTTCTTTATCCATTACCCATAATCCTCATGAAGTTGTTGTTAGTTTAAATTGCCAACTTAGGCCAAAAGCCTAAGTTGGGGGTGTGGTGAAAAGAAAAGGTAAATCAAGAAGTGCAAGAAAGTCCCTCTTACCCATGGTTTTGAGAAAAATGGAACCCCTCCATATATAAAAAAAAGAAAAAAAAAGAAAAAATTGTGTAATAAAGTACAAAAGAAATGGGGTTTCCAAATAATCCATGGAAACTGAATAATAGGATGACTTATGAGAACTAAAGAGAATGATGAAGCAAAAGGAAAGGAAGTGTTGTGAGCACCACATTTCATGAGGATGAAAGTCACTGAGCCTAAATGACCATACTTTTGTACTCAGCCCCATCACAAGCCTTGAAAAGACCTTTTTGATCTTGAGTGAGCTGAAACAAATGTTGATCGGAAAATACGGGCAAACCTATGGGTGAAATCATGCATTGTGTTCTTCCTTGTGAGAGTGAGCGTTGCATTTGATTCCGGAACTTTAAATGATTAAACCTTTGTGTGTGAATTTTGAATCATTCCTTGTGTGAGGACATTTGAACACTTTGGTTGAGCTTGAACTTGCATTTGAAGTAAGTATTGTGAGCATGAGATTCTTTGATATTGGCGAGTCACAACTTGAATCTTTGAGTGCACATTTGACCTTTGCAGAAGTAACTTGAGTCTTGATGTGTGCATTCATGATTGAGTCTTGTGTAGCACTATTCCAGACCTCCTTTTTGAACAGCTGAGCTTGAATTTGCTTGAGGACAAGCAAAAGTTTAAGTTGGGGGTGTTGATGAGTCCATAAATTGGACTCATTTAGGGCTATATTTTGATAGAATTAGTGTCCTCAAATGCATATTTTGTCTCAATATTTGATGAAAACCCTTAAGTTTCTGGTATTTGAAGTTTGAGGGAAAGCATGAATACAACTTAGCAAAAAGGAACAAAAGCAGCTGAAAGAATGAAGAAATGAAGATTTGAGAATCACCGAACCCATTCGGTGAGTCGCCAAAAGGTCTTACCTCGCCTTTTGTTCGAGTGTTCTGAGCCCTGAAAGAAATGATCAAATCGGCGGTGAAAAGGAGCAGTTGGCATGTCACCGAGCAGTTCCACGAAGCAGTACTATGTCGCCCTATGATCCAAAACAAGACGACGCTGAAGGATAGAGCAAGATGGCAATGAAACCTACCAAAGGGCGGATCGCCGAGTTGATCGGTGATCTCGACTAACGGCACCGAATGATCTCCTGCAGCATAGATTTTTGAAAACTATAAATACTCGTTGAGAGTTGTAGCTTAGGGAGATTTTGAACATCATATTTTTAATATAGAATTTTTAACATAGACTTTTGAGTTCTAAGTTTGGAGAGGGTTGTGATGAACTTGAAGATTCAAAGGCTTTCAACTCCAAGTATTTGGACTTGGGTCTTGTGGATTATTCACTCTTGGCTTGTTTTGAGGCATAAATCTTCTTACCTATTTGAATGCACACTCATATTGGTATATATTTCTATCTCTTTTACATTTCTAGCTAAAGCCCCAATTCTTGGGGTGTGATTTTGTGAATATGGGTTAGATTATCTGTTAGGGCTTGCTTGTTGATGATTTATTTGTTGTTTAGATGTGATTTTGTTTAGTAGTTGTGGTGGAACTTAATGAAATTGTAGTTGCAAATATGATTTCACCTTTGTGTTTTTGGCTTGCTCGAGAGAGAGGTCGTAAAACTAAGACTACTAAATTGATGGCCGGTGGGATTGGGTTGACATGATGTTCAGCTCGAGAGAGTGAACACTAGTCCTTCTCCCACACACTCAGCTCGAGAGAGTGAGTGGGCTAAGGCAAAGGTTGTTCTTCATGCGGCAAGTGGGTGTCCGAGAGGAACCCATTTGATTCGGGGTAAGTTGCTCGAGAGAGAATTTACCCCCACTATAGTCTAGCCTAGTCACAAATATTCAACGGATTTATTATCAAAAGCATTTACCCAATAGTTTACTTTTTCCCGTATTCCTATCACATCCTAAGAACCCCATCTCCTTGATTAGTACTCTTTGCATTTTTGTTGTTTTTGTTTACTTATGACAAACCCCCATTGATAATTGACGCTTGCGTCACCCCTTAAATTTAACATGTTTATATTCGAAGATGTTTTTAGCTATGATTAATTAGAACTAAATTTTATTTTTCTATTAATTCTCAAACCCACTCTATTGGGACTCGACCACAACCCTTGGTTGGGTTACTTTACTATTGTATGATCGTAGACATTTGCATTGGAAATTATGTCTTGATTACGCAAACATCATGATGTACGGGAGGGGCCTCATTTTGGGGAGCATTTTGGACCGGTACCCCATCTCTAGTAGGAACCACTCTTTCTCGGTCTCTATCCCTAGCTCTTCCTCTACTCCTACCTCGACCGCGACCTCTCGCTGCAGATTCTTCAGCTAGAGCATTGATGGAATTACGAGCCTGACACCGTTAAATTTAGTGTTAACCATCTGCAGACAGAAGAGTGAAGGAGGTTAGATATCAATTCGAATCGGCAGATACCAAATGGAATCAATTTATAGCACGAAAGAAGACAAGATAAAATAGAGAAATTTCCTAAAGTCCTATAGCCTCTCGAAGAAAAGTGCATACGTCTCCGTACTGTTCTCCAAGACTCTACTAGACTCGTTTTGGTACATCGAGATCAACAAACCTAGGCTCTGATATCGACTTTGTCACAATCCAGACCATCGTGATTGACACCCACACTAACCTCCGGTTGGAGAACCATTTATACTAATTAGCTAACCAACTTAATCAATATACTAAAGCATTTAAAGTTACAGAAGCAAGTTTAAATAACTAAAGACTGACGTTCCCATAAACTTCCAAAAGATCTAACAACGAATTACGGAATTAAATGCCTAGTACCTGAAAGTCAATGTACCAAAACATCTAACAATGAACCAAAAGTCTAAACAAGAAGTGTTACAACCCCAAACTAACGAACTAATAACTAACTAGAAAGTCTAAGTCCGAAATATAGACATAGACAAAAGGAGAACTCATGGCAGCCCGGAAGAACTAGCTCACCCTTGAATTTGAATGACGATCACTGATCTTCTAAGCGAGGTCTGTCAATAGCCGCTTGAAGATGCCCTGTACTCAACAAAGAAAGAGCAAGTGCAATATCAGTACACAACCACAGTGTACTGGTAGGATCACGCAGCTATCCTACTAAGTGCAACATACATAAGTCATACAACATAATAATAACATGCATACACCAAACATATATAATATCATCATCAATAACAACGAAGCATTGCACAAGTATAAATTATACAGTTAAGTCAACTCATTGGTCCTCTCATGGAACCCAAACCCAAACTGTTAGCATACCGAAACGTGGTACTTGATCCAATGTTTATGCCGAAACGTGGCAATCGATCCCATATTTATGTCGGAACGTGGCAAACGATCCAAGTTACTATGTCGGAACACAACACCCTATCCATTCAACAAGCCACAATCACAATCACAATGTATATTCTCATAATCATACAATCAAGTCATGATTCATGGCATTCATCATTCAGCTATCCTCATTTACAACAAGTGTGATCAATAATGCAACATTTGCATACATACACGTATTATAATGAAGAAAGAACAAACATATATCACATAATCATGAAATCACAACCATCACCTACCTCGAAACAAACTTGAAACCCCTAAGAAACTTGATTCTTCCCTTTCCGGATTCGTTCCTCTTGTTCTTGGTCTACAAACGATCAATATAATACGGGAATCAATAAACAATAACTAATTACCTAAATTACTAACAATTCTATCAACCCTTGATCATACCCATGATATCCATACCCAGATTAGGGCTTTCCTCACCATAAGTTCCAGATCAAAACCCTACTCCATCAATAATTACCTATTAGAATACGTTTTACGGATCGCAAAATGGATTCGGGGAGTTAAAATCTTACCTTTAGCCTCAAGAATGGTGACAGACTTTCAAGAAAGGCCCAGGGTCCGTTCCTTAGCTCTCAAGTTCGAAAATTGCAGAATAAAATATTTTTGAGGTTTATTTTCCGATTTTAAGTCGTGTCTGCCCCGCCATGGCGGCACCCACCCCGTTATAGCGGCCTCGCTCAGACGGCAGAAATCCCTCCTCAGCGGCCTGCATGGAAACAGTGAGCAATTTTAAGAATATCAAACCCCCATTTCATAATACACCTTCCACCAACGACACTCAAAAACTACCCGTTCACTCTATGATCGATTCCAAGAGTTCTATTCACCCAAATTCAATTTAGTAAAGTCGTACGGGTTCCTTAACGTCTTATCTATCTACTTATGTGATCAAATTCATAATTAGATCACCCAATTGTTACCATATTTCCCTTGACTTGAATGACTCTGATTTCGTCCAAATCTGGACTAGGTTGGAAAATTCCAAGTTACTACGAAAAAATATTCCGACCCAAAATTTTCCCCCGTTGGCTTTTCTATAACGACGGAACCCGGTCATTACAAAAGGCTATTAATTTTCTAAAATGATATAAATATTGAAGTATGTGTGTGATGAAAATTGTAAGAGGAAAATATAAATGTGAATTGATGAATGATTTGTTACAAATTGTTCCCCAACTCTTTCTTATATGGTACCTCCAATTTCATTGAATTTTGAACTTAATCAACTGTTGCAAAAAACACTTGGGGTTTATAAGAAGAACAAGAGTAGAAAACCTTAAAAATCATAGTTTAAAAGTGAGGAAATTTCCCCTCTATAGCTAACAAATAGTACTATGAATAGGTACTATTGTGTCTTATCAGAAAAGTCACAACCCTTCAAAAAAGTCATTGCTCATCGGAAAATTCATAACCCTTTAAAATAGTCACAACTCATAGGATAAGGCATAACTCTTTTGTAAATTCACAACCCTTTGAAAAAGTCACAATCCTTTGGAAAAGTAACAACTCATGGGAAAAGTCACAATCTTTTATTTTAACAAAGGTATCTACTTTAAATATAATATAATATAATTAAATAAATAAAATAAATTGAGTATTTTTAATTGATGGTATTATAGTAATTCAACATTCATGTTTGGGAGTTCATGCTTTTAAGGTAAGGTAGTAAGTATAGAATAGATATAGATTGATAGATAGAAGATATATATATATATATATATATATATATATTAATATATTGTGCTACAAGATTTTGGAAAATTTATTTCTAGATAAAATTATGATATATGCTACTTTGAATTCCACAAGTAGCCAAACAGAGTCATTGATTGAAAATAATTATTGAAGTAGAAACTATGCCATAGCTAACATTAGATTTTTTTCTAGTATTATTTCTTGCACATACTTAGGCTTTAGTAATTAGTGAATGTCTAACTAGACATTATCTAGACGCTGGAGTGAAACTATATATATAAATTATAACTTTGGAGACTTGAAAAATATAGAATTCTTTTATATCTCTTGAAATTCCATTGTTTCTATTCCCAGTTTATAACTAGAAGTTTCTGTTCTCAAAAAGGTAATGGTATGTTCTAAAACTTCTTGATATATGTTATTGTCCATTAATGTGTTTAGTAATGAAATCGTGAAATTTTTCATTACCTGAAGATATTAATATGAAACTATTTCAGGTAACAAATGCTTTTCCTAGTGGAGAACAAAAAGAGCAAGTGGCATTCAATAAAATTTTCAATGCATGAAGAGATCTTATATGAAATATATTCTAAACTCCTAGTTGATTATTTAATGTGTGACAAGTGTTTTTCTAAATTTTACAATTCTCTTGTTTTGGATCCATGTTTTGTAGATATGCCTCATGAACGCTCTATATCTCATCTCGATGAGACAAATTCCTCTCACATTCAGAGGATGGAAAATCATTTTGCACCATAGATCAAAAGGTGGAAAATGAAAAATCCATTGTATGTCATATTGATGAGTTAGATGACATAAAATATCCTATAGTAGATTAACATTTTGTTCTACTTATGGAGTAGAAATGATCACCCTCTAATCTTTATTAATCCCAATGCAATATTATAAACTATCTTCCTTTCCTAAATTCCATTGATGATAAAATTACCCATTATTACTATTTATTTGGTTTTGAACCAGATGAAAAGAAGTACAAAAGTTTGATGGGTAGTATTCCGCGAAAGATTTTCTCACCCGCAATATATTTGGTTTCAAATCTTTATTCAAGTGAACGCGGAGAAAGACTAAAAGGGCACCATGTTCGTTGATTCTGCTACTTGACAAAGGAGTTTGCCTCGAAGGAGCCATATATTCCGTAGGTACTCTTGATAAAAGATTCATAATGGAATTTAGTGTTATGAAGAAGAATTTAAGAATTATGAAATTTTAGAACCATGTAATAGATGTTCCGACAAGAAAGTTTTATAACTTGATAGAAGTGAATTTTTTTTAGCAGTCATTGATCATTCAAGATGGGATGTAGGGGAGTTTACTTTGTAGAGTTTTTTAGAGGTGCAAAACTTAAGGAATGGGAGAATAAAACTATCATGTTTTCTGAGGCATTTTGTTCCTAAGTTGCTCGGACTCGGGTGAAGGTGTCGAAACGGGTGCGGATCTATAGGTCGGATCCTTCATGATCTAATTTTTAAGATTCGGGGATATGGATCCATGAATAAATAAGGGTGTGTAGATTTGCCTAAAGAATTAGAATATCTAAAACAAGAGTTATTAAACCTAAATTATGAGATATTATCTGGAGAGCTTGAGGAGAATCCTGGATGGAGATCAAAGGAAAAATAGTAACCTAGAAATTTCTATTTAAAGATATTCCATTTCCTTCAAAATCACCTCAGCTTTTGTATAGATTACATAAATCAATAAAATTGTCCAGAGTTTTCCCAACAATTTTGGTCAAAATATGCAAAATCAGTTCACCGAATCGAACATGAATTCCACACCTTCACCCACACCCACATTGTATTGACATAGGTGCAACACCAAAAGTGAAGTGTCGAAGTAACTTAGCTTTGTTCTAGCTTGAAAACATATTTATAGGGTAGCTTTGGTAGCAGTAAACCTGATGGTGAGATTGTTTTCATAGATTACAAGAAAAATTGGATTATATTTTGTGATTTTCAGAAGAAAAGTTGGAGTGAAATTAAAACAACAGAGCTTGAAGAAATTATCTATAGTCTTGTACATAGACTTTTATCTTGTATCTACAGTTAGTTTTGAAATTTATTATTTTAGAGGGTAACTAGTTTGCTTTTTGGTATTAATTCTTATGGAAGAAATCACTGTCTCTCTCTCTATATATATATACCTTGAGAATGTTCCTATTATTTTTACAGATAGCACAATGTTGTGTTCCTTAGTTTGTTCTATTCAGACAAGTGTAGAATCAAATGATAAAAAAGAATGCAAATTTGGAGACTTAACATTGCAAAGTTACTAACAGATCTCAAAAGCATCCATAAAACAATAAAAGTTCCCAGGTCTTAAGCTAAACAATACAAGAAACATTTCTACAAAACATAATATCTAGGAAGAAATAAGACAAATTGAACATCTAAACTAGCTCAATCTTCGGAAAGGCATATGAGACTTGAAAACATTCCCCAATGACAGTCTTGAGTGAGTAAAAACTTGGAGTGTAGCTAGTTGCTCGAGTGCCACCGTACACTTTCACCTTCGTAAATTCTTTTGGGTTGTAAGAAACAAGTTGTGTGCCATGATCTCTTTGCATCAAGATTTCTCCATCTTTCCAAAGTAAGATTGGTATAAATTTATCACCACGAATATCTGCTTGAATACTATCCTTCAAAATGCATTGTTTAGTCCAAGATTCAATTATTCCATATTCTTTCATCCACCATATATCAATATACTAATTATGGCTATCATCAGACAAATACAAACAATTCCCCAATTCCCCTAGCGTCAATCCCAACAATGAGGTTTGCAGACCACGTGGAGGTGACAAGGACTGCACCTCTTCAGTAAAACTGTTAAATGAGTAAATGTTGTCATTATTTTTGCAACCCATCCAATGAATAACACCATTGATGTTAACCTTACTAAATAATCCACATAGAGGTTCTGGAGCCTTGCCCACATTTTTTCATTTCTCATTAGCTCCTAGAGTATATACCTCCAATTCAGATACTTTTGGACTTCCAACAAACTTTCTAACTACTGATCTCAATACTTTAAACTGACCGGAGGCCTTACTAAAGCAGAATGCATAAGAAACACGTCGAATCCTTTTATCCCATTCGGGCAATTTAACCTCGAAATACTCACCTAAAATAGGATTGCTAATGTAAATTCTATGGTCTACGTCATATCTCCTACCATTCAACAAACATAGAAATCCATTGCATGAACCAATTAATGTCATGTTACCCCAAGAAAATTTGGGTGAAGGGAGGTGAAACATAGGGCTCAACACAATAGCTCTGTGTACAGGGTGAGAATCATCTGCTTTGAGTTCTACTAGTAACTGTACAGAATCATTAATTGAAAGCAAAATGCTGGGAAAATTAGATGATCTTTTGAGGTGATACATGTTAGTAAACAAAGGGTCGGAGGTTAAAATAAGGTACCAAAGTTTACAAACCATCTTACAACGGAAGATGGACTTGATTGTCAATCGTGAAAGAATTTCGATCATAACCACCGTTGGAAGGTCCATAATCATGGTGACATGATAGATTCTTCTTCCTTCACAATCTTCTTTGAAAAGCTTAGAGCTTTGGGCATCCACAGCTGTCACTTCCTTTGAACCAAAAGGGTGCTAGTTTTTAGGGTTTGGTCTTATGTATTTGGTGGGCCCTCATATATTGTGGGCTTCAAAATTTATAAAATTTATTTCAAGCTAAATGGACTATATAAACAAAGTTAACTGACTTCTAGAAACTATAAAACAAAGAAAAGTGACTTCAGTAATTCATTATCATAAGTTGAGTGGCTATTTAGATATTAAACTCTATATTATTATGTTTTAGCCAAAGTTAAATAGTTATAAGGAGTTGTGGTAAATTCTTTGAAAGTTCCATAATCGTGATAGGAATATCAAAAACTTGAATTCCATTTTAGTAGCAAATTTTTAGGGTTTTAAGTTGGCTCCTGGATAGCTATGGATGGTGTAGGAGAAAAGAAAAAGGTCGCACTATCCATAATTACTTGCATTTCAAAATGTACTAATAGAAAATTATCATAAGATAAATATTCAAGCTCCTTGAAAAGAGGCAATACAAAGCATGTCGATAATTCAATAAGTTGTATTGAAGGACAAAAACCTTTTTTTTCAAACTTGAGATTAATTCCGACGTATTCGTTTATTTGTGGAACTTTTTTAGCTGCATAAAAGTTTCATAAATCCAACACAACAACATATTTGGTGTAATCTCACAAAAGAGATAAAAAAAATATGACGCAAAAAAGAAAGATATTCATTATATACTTACATAGAAACAATTTTGAGTATGCTTTTGACAAAATTGAATAATCGTGTAGTTATTAATTAGCTTGTTACTATGCTTCAACAGCTTGACCTCCATTTTTTTCTCTTGCTTTCTATGAATGAACAAGCCTCTAATTTATAAGGTCATCTGAGGTTAACCTGACTTGTTTTGCCGCGGAAAATGACTACCTAAAGTCAGGGTGGGAGCAAGAATTTTCTCTAAATTGATTCAAAATATAAAGAAGTCAAACGAGAACGTTGGCTACACGTACAAAATGGTTTTGCAAAACCATAAAATCAGAATATTAAAAAATAATGGCACGAACGTCCTTTTTTTTAATGGTAGTGACATGGGTGAGCCCAACTTTTAATATATCAAATATACAAGCATTTTCTCAAATTTGAGAGACTTTTCCCTTTTTTTAAAACTAAGTTGAGGGTTGTAAGTGATTTTCAAATTTGCATAATGAAAATGTTGATGATAATAATAATAGTAAGAATAACAATATTAATAATGATCAAAAGAAATAAATAGATAATAATAAAGATAATAATTATAAAATGAAATTATCACAGATTAGACAGAAAGTAAAAGAATTTGTAATGGATCACAAAATAAGTGATCGGGTATAAATAGGTTTGTAAAAGAGAAACTTCTAAGGAAATAATTGTTTTACGAATAATCACATTTATTTTTTTAGAAAGACTATTTCAAAGGAAAAGTGTTTTTTTCTTTTTTTTTTGGCTTTCTAAAATATCTCTTAAGTATCCGAAACTTTTTAGAATTACTATCCAAATTAATTTAGAAATACCTTTGGATATCATATGTTGAGACCCAATTTTGACCTAACATTTTCAAAATTTATAACTTTAAAGTTTTATTTATTCAATAGTTCAAAATACATTTTTATAATTTTGAATAAGTTTATCGATATTTATCGTTATTTCTCAAAATTTCAAGATTTTTATCAGTTAATTTTAATTACATTATTTTTTGTCACAATCAATTGAATATGTTGTGAATATCGCGTCTTTGATTAAATCATTATTTTATGTTAAATTGCATTTTTGACATGCCATTCATTTTATCCGTTACGTTTGTTAATATTCATTTTTTTGTTAGTTTTGTTAATATTCATTTTATTTTTTAGTTTTATTAATAATCATTTTTTATGTTCTTAGAGCAGGCTAGAAATATATTAAATATGGATAAGATTGCATACACATATATTTTGTTAACAAGTGGTTTAGCCCACATTTTTAATAAAGTGGTATTGTACTAAGACGGTTTTTCAATTTTCTATTTAAATAATTTCTTAGTCATTAAGTTGGTGCTGATGGATAAGATTTTCGATAAGACCATCTCCAACACATCTCTATTTTATGCTTCATTCTCTATATATGGAGAGTAAAATATAAAATGACCTCTCCAACCCCTCTCCATATTACTCTGTACACTCCATTTATAAAGAGTTAAATAGTAGTTCTCCAGATTTGGAGAACTACTAGTCACCTCTCTATTTCACTTTTGATTATTTTAATATTATTTTTATGATATCGTTAATTAAGTTTTTATTATTTTTAATTATTTTAAAATGCAATATAACATCAAAAAATAATAATTTTTCTATTTTATTTTAAAAAAATATTAGCACTTGAAATATGTAATTTAAAATTATTTTTAATATTATATATATTATACAAGACTATTAATTAAGTCTCTAATATTTGAAATTATTTTCTAAGTAATATAATATCTAAAAGCATATTATTGATAAGTATACCACTTTCATCCCTAATTAACAATTTTTCTGATTTTTTTTTTAAATTCACTTTAAATATGTAATTTAAAATTATAATTATTTTCACTATAAAGAATACAAAAAATTAAATGATAATTCAAACAATCCAGTTTTATGTTATGGTGATAAATGATTAAACTACACTTTTTAATGAGCATGAAAATACATGTAGCAAAGTTTAAAATGGAACAGGGGAGTAAATTATTAGACAAAATAATTGGATACAAGATAAAATTGTTAATTTAAATAATTTTTAGCTACACATAAAAAAAACAAGTACAAAAATTGCTCATATGTATTATATATATTATTTGTCGCATTTATGTTACTTTTAGAAATTTAGAATAATTTGTTTTTTATTAAATGAAGAATTTGAAAAAGAATAAAATTTTATATTATATGAAGATTATATAGATTATAGGGTGATTATTTGCGAAAAAATTTAATTTGATTTATATTATGAAATAGGGAAACGAAAATGAAATGGAAATAATCATATTATATATACATATAAAAGGGAACCTTAGGCCCGCCTAAGTGGCGCCACCACAAACCAGAAGTCCCTTTTAATTTATTTATTTCCAAAACTAGCTTTCTCCTTTCATGAAAAGTTGTGACATTTATGAAAAGTTTCGATTTTTATGAAGAGTTACGTCTTTTATGAAAAGTTGCGACTTTAATGAAGAGTTGCGACTTTTATGAAAAGTTGTGTGTTTTATGAAAGATTGTGATCTTTCCGAATGGTTGCAACTTTTCCAAATAGTTGTAGCCTTTTCGATAAGGCACAATAAACATGTGTTCACACAACCTTTTTTTGTCTATAAATAGAGGGATTTCCTCTCATTTTAAAACAATGAAAATTCTGAACCTCTTCTTCTTCAGAATTCTTCTTCTTC
>JAJOOS010015708.1:0-19163 GCA_029582725.1 Solanum chiquidenum
AAAGGGGGAAACAGATGGTGGTTCTTCTTGGGGGAAAAAGGGGGAAACAGATGGTGGTTCTTCTTGGGGGAAAAAGGCGGAAACAGATGGTGGTTCTTCTTGGGGGAAAAAGGGGGAAACAGATGGTGGTTCTTCTTGGGGGAAAAAGGTGGATAAAGATGGTGGTTCTTCTTGGGGGAAAAAGGTGGATAAAGATGGTGGTTCTTGGGGGAAAAAGGTTGAAACTGAGAATAGCCCTCAACTATCTGGGAAAGAAGAGCAGTCAGGATCTCGGTCCTCATGGGGGAAACAGGTGGAAAAAGATGGTGGGTCTTCTTGGGGGAAAAAGGTTGATGAACCTGAGAAAAACCTGCACCAGTCTGGGAATGGAGAGCAGTCAGGTTCTTTATCCTCATGGGGGAAGGTGGAAAAAGATGGTGGGTCTTGGGGTAAAAAGATTGAGAGTCACCAATCTGGGAAGGTAGAGGAGTCGGGATCTTTATCCTCATGGGGAAAAAAAGTGGAAACAGATGGTGGTTCTTCTTGGGGGAAAAAGGTGGATAAAGACTCTAGTTCGTGGGGGAAAAAGGTGGATAAAGATGGTGGTTCTTGGGGGAAAAAAATTGAAACTGAGAATACCCCTCAACTATCTGGGAAAGTAGAGCAGTCAGGATCTTTGACCTCATGGGGGAAAAAGGTGGAAAAAGATGGTGGGTCTTCTTGGGGGAAAAAGGTTGATGAACCTGAGAGTAACACGCACCAGTCTGGGAGTGGAGAGCAGTCAGGATCTTGGTCCTCATGGGGGAAGAAGGTGGAAAAAGATGCTGGTTCTTGGGATGGGCCTAAACAGTCAAATTCTGAGTCGTCTTGGGGAAAAGCTCCTAATGGCGGTGGATTAGGTTCAGCGACTGCTGAAGGCAATAAAAGGCTTGACCAGTCAATTAATGATTGGAGCTCTAGTGTAAGTAGAGATGGGCAGTTAAATGAATCAACACATGACGACTCTACAAAAAATGGTGGTTGGAATTCTTCAACCGTTGGTGGTTGGGACTCTCAGAAGGTTGGGGTTGAAGAGAGCGATAAGCAACCTCAATGGGGTCAGCGCAGACGTAATGCAAAAGGAGATTTTAAGGAAAATTCGCGAGGTTGGGGCTCTGCTAGTGGTGGAGAGTGGAAGAACAACCGGCCTGCAAGATCAGCTGATGACTCCAATAGAGGTGTACATTTTACAGCAACAAGGCAAAAGATTGATCTTTTCACAGCAGAGGAACAAGAAATACTTTCAGATGTTGATCCTATCATGCTGAAAGTCAGAAAGATAATGCATGGGACAGGGTAAGTAGTATGCATCACTGAATTTACTGTATACATATTTGGTGATACGGCTACATGAAGAAAAAATTAATTCCAGCAGAGAAATTGAGTCTTGTTTCCAGCTTAATTCTTTCTATTGAAAACTGTCTGCTACATGAGTTATAATTTGTTTGTGGTCTACATATTAAGTACTCAGCACTTACTGCTCTTAACCCAAAAAAAAACAAAAAAAAAACAAAGAAAGTACTCAGCATCTATGGATTTGTGACAGACTGAAGTATTTGAACAATTCTTTTCTGTCTGCAAATGTTTTGCCCGCATTATATTTTCTGGTTAGTCTCCTTAGTGTTAGTGAAAAACAAGGGATCACAGCTTCCCTCGTTAGGGTCAAGTTTTGGGATTACAGAAAAAAAGAGGTTGACAGATGTTTTGGATAGGAAGAGAGTACGGAAAAGAGAGGTGGTGGTATGAGCAAAAGGTCATTCGAAAGGGGATTAGTTATAGTCATCTAGTGAGATAGGAAAGGTGAAAGTCATGAATAAAGAGAAAAGATCAATTTCCTTTCCATCCAAAAGTGGGGCAAATCAGATAGAAATTAGACCTCTTGTATGGAACTTTTGTTAATGCCGAAAAAAATGTAGCATTACAAATAGACTAGGCACATATTCAAGTTTTCACAAAAATTGGTGTCCATTATTTTCCCTGCCAATCAATAATGAAAAACTAGTAGTATTCCTTTTCCTACCGCTCATCTCTGTTCTGGTTAGATGGTCTTTTTTCTCCCAACGGCGATAACATTTTCTGGTTATATTTTCTTTATGAAGGAACAATGATGGTGACCCCTTATCTGCTGATGACCAGTCATATATTATTGACACAGTTCTCAATTACCATCCGGATAAAGCTGTCAAGATGGGAGCTGGTCTTGATTATATTACGGTAAGTGGCACTTTTTTTTAAAAAAAATTTCACAGCATTTTATAGTGCCTTCAAGATATTTTCTTACTCTTGACCATATTCTACTCAGATTGTTAGTACCAAGGTTTTGAGCAATTTTCTTCACTTGTTAAAGTTCTTTAATTGTACAGCAAAGTGTGGACTCAAATATGTCAGGAAAGGGATTGTGTGAGCATATGATATAAATTATTTTCTGTACAGCTTTCTTCAAGTTGTACATTAGTATTGATACCAGTGGTTGTCAGCTCATCATATTCCAATTGATCGTATGAGCATTTGTGATATGATAGAATGTTTCAGCCAAGTGAGTAATGCAACGTCAGTATATTTGCTCATGTTTGCAGAATTTGCTGCTTGCAGTGCTGGAAGTTGTACCAATTGGTCTGAAGAGACCGAAAACCTTGTGTTAGCTATGCCTTTAGAATTAAGTTTTTTCCTGGTTGCCATTAGACTTGAGCCTTTGGTTAGTCAGTACTTGCTTGAGTAACTTTTGTTATTCAGTTATGTTCTACTTATCCAATTTGAGTCTCCCCACTTCTATTATTGGAGAACTTCTCTTCAAGGATTCAAATTCTCGGAAGTAAATCATTTCATCAATCTATACAACTTTTAGCCGTCAAAGTTGTAACAGTCAGAGTGTGGAAGGCACCAAGTAGTTCATAAAAAGCTATGTTCAGAGAACTAGTAACGCAAACAATTTAGGGGATGTAGAAAAGACAGACTTGGATGCTGAACTTGTTTTGTTTAGACTCCAAGTGAATGTCCACCTTCCTTTTTCTATAGTCGTTCTCAAAGTAATGCCCACTCTCATAAATATAAATCAACAGATAACACTCTAGCAAAAAATACATTGGAACCCACTTTCTCATGTTTTCATCCAACTTTTTTGTCTTTCACTGTTCTCTCACCTAATTCTAAGTTCTAACATTTTCACCTAATTTCTTTCCTCTTGAAATGGATGTGGTACTTTTTATAATTTTGGGGTTGGTGGGAGTTGCAAGTAGGTCCTACACGAAACCGAAATTTCTAACTTATCACATAGATATCTTCCGAGTTATTGAGGAAGACGATGATTTTTGTATATATATCATTAGTACAAAGGCAGTGCTAGATGCCGTACGTACAAACCCATAAAAAGAAAAAGAAGCAGCATAACATTTTAATCTTCTGAAAAGAACTGTAGTTGTCCTCAATACATTTTGAATTTCTTTCCTTCCATATGGTACACCGTATGCAAGCAGAAACTATTTTCCATGTCTTCTTCTTTGACATGATGCTCCTCAGACTATTCCAACAGCTCCCTAGTTGATCTTGGCATTGTCCATTTGATTCCTTTCATGTTTAGAAAAAGCTTGCACAGGTGATGACTGATTTCACTATGCAAAAAAAGATAAGAATGTTGTTCTCTGAGTCCTTCCTACATCTTGAGCATAAAAATAATGTGTATCACAGGTAGGTGTCGAATCTATGCCTCTGCTTAGGAAACAGACGCTCGCTCCATCCACTGAGCTACAGGCGGTTTGTTAGAGATCTTCTGAGTTTTCCCATCCAAATCGGTGAAAAAAAATCGTCATAATTTAGGAACTTCAAACCATTAGGTCTCATATGCAAAGTCAATGAGCATATTTTGCATCTTAGGTTATTATTCTGTTGTATTCTTTTCTAAGAACTATTGCATGTGTGTGTGCCCACAGTACACATTATGTTCTTCGTGGATCTAGTCTAGTCCAAGTTCCTCCTCCCTGTACGAATCTTTTTTTCCGGAGGACAGGTCTCATTCGCTAAGAAAATGATTGTTGTCATTGTGTTCAGATTTGGATGGTTACTTCTTTTGCTTCTTCCTTTTACTCTCCAGGTCAAATGCACTGGTCCCTACTTGCCCAGTGCTCCCCTGTTATGTCATTTGCTTCTAATGCACAGTGTATTCCATTGAAATTTCAGTGGAAGTGTTTAATCACATTATCTTCTGCATCTATGGGAACTTTATTTTTAATCTTGTTGCTAGCATGATCTTAGTTGCGCTTTTATCTTACATGTGTCAAAGTTACTTTGAGCATTTTATGACTTTGAAGTTTCAGTTTCTTTGACCTAAGATTTAATCTGTGTAAACAGGTGAGCAAACATACAAACTTCCAGGATACTAGATGCTTCTACGTCGTCTCAACTGATGGTGCCAAGCAAGATTTCTCCACCCGGAAATGTCTGGAGAACTTTGTCAGATCAAAATATCCTGATAAGGCTGAGAGTTTCAATGAAAAGTACTTCAAGAAGCCGCCTCCACCTCGTGTCCCCAAGATTGCTTCTCCACCTAAGATTGCTTCGCCAGCACCATCAGTTGGTTGATCTTCTCCTTAGTTTGGATAGTTGTATAGTTAACGTGGCCGCCTTGTGTTAACTTATGGTAAAACAAAATGTGCATGTTGACAAATTGGCAGTTAGAAAGGTTCATGTGTATATAGTTTAGTCCGTAACTTATACTAGAATTTTCAACAAAGTCCCTTTCAAGGCTGTTTGGCAACGGAGGCTTAACCTAGAAGAGCCTTTGTAATCCACCGCTACTGGCATTGATGATGATTGATAACTTCTTCTTTTGCTCTATTTTGTTACTATTTCCATTTCTGTGTCTTATTGTTTACTTATTTTCCTTTGGTTAGTTGATGGCAGGGAAGAAAGAACATAACTAGCATTTACCTTTCCCAGCTCTCAGAAATGGAGACAAAAAATGTAGTGAATACATCAATTCGAGTATGATTATCTTTGAAGGAGGACTTTTGTATTCATAGTTATACATACAATAAGACCAACATAATCCTAACCCCAACTTTTTATTCGATCTCTTCAGAAAAAAACACTTGCCTCTGAAAAAAGAAGAGAGATTAATACATAGTGTAACCAAGCGCCATTTTCGATTGAACAATTTAACTCTTAATTAAGTATTTTAGTTACACTCTTGAATAATTGAATGTGTTTTCATTTGTTAGGTAAGTTCAAACATAAAATATGTCATACCTTTAATCGTGGACATTTCCCTCAGAGCGAAATTTTTACAAAATTCACAAATTGTTTGATTGAAATAGGGCTAAATTCGTTGTCTAAATAATTTTTTTTAATAAGGCAAAATAAATTTGCTTATACTGTTCAACGAGAAAAGCATGAGGGCCGCCATATAGCAGATATTTCTCCTAGCCTGGATATCATTTTTTTTTCTAACTAAAAGAGGATATGCAAAATTCATTCTATTTCTAGAAGAAGAAGAATTTCTTCATAACAGAGAAAGTGGGAAGCTATGAGTAGTTTGTCTTGTCAATGGCTTTGTGGAGCCTATGTCTATCCTTCTGGAAGATTCTTCAATCTCTCATCTTCCAACACTAGCACCTCCTCCCTTGCTGGCTTCACGATATATTGCAGCAATTCTCAATTTACACCTCGAGGTCCCGGCCCCGGATCCTCGAAAAATGATCTCAAATTTGTTCTTCATGATGCTCTCGATGTGTCTGGTGTCAATACTACCCATGCCCGTGTATGTATTCTTGTTTTCGATCAATTTTCCATTAGATTCATATTTGTTTGATTTAGTTAGTTTCATATGAATGTGTGATCATTAACAGATAGCGAGAGAAGGATTCTGCTCACAAATTCGAAAATTATCAAATATTGAGAGAGAAACGAGTATTTGCATAAATAGAGGGGTAGATTTAGGAAAAGCTGCTCTTCATATAGCAGCTGAGGATGATTCCCTAGTTTCACATTCATCTGTTCCGCTTCCTGTTGATGATTTCTTGGAGAGATTGGATCATCTTTCAATGGGATACTGCTCGCGATATAGCTCTTCTTTTACATCCTCTCCGGAACACTTCATTCACTGTTTAGAAAAGTATTTGTACGTTAATAAGGTAATTTAGTTTATTTGATTTCCATCATGTTGCTTCGAATCAAGTTAATCTGTTTTAGTGATTTGTTAAGTTCCCTGTATCTGTTTGGAAATGGATGCTTATTGATCAATTGTAAACTGCTTCACCGCCTTATATTGTATATTTGATAGGAAGAAAGAAGCTTATCTGCTTCATTGTAGAGTTTTTTTTTTTTTTAGCGTAAGAAGCATGGCACTGGACAGATTTTTTCCAATCTTGTAGAAAATTTCTACTTCAACATTCTGTTCCGTACTGCCATGAATGACCATTATTACTGAGTTAAGTGAACTTGTCATTTACAGAAGTGATTCAAGACCCGATTCATCACTTGGATGTTTCTTATAAGAGAGGTGAGGAGTAAGAAGTTAGTTGGAGTTGCAAGCAATATTCAATTGAAACTGCACATATCAATTGTGATCTTTGTCTGAACCTTATCTAGTTGAATTTGATACTATGTTCACACCTTCACCCTTTCCCATTATTATATAAAGCAGGAAAGGTGGACCATTTGTGAATTACTTCAAATATTGAAAGATGATTCTCCTGGGGAATTACCTTCTTTTCCCACAATTTGCTTTTAGTCAACGGGAAGGGACATATATACCCCAAACTAGAAAACATACATAATGGAAAGAGTTACAGCTAGGCAAAGGGAGGATGCAATTTTCAACAAGAATCAGGGGAACTTTGATTTTTGCATTTTACTTGAAAATGTCTTACACAAGAATCCTATAGGGATCAGATACAAATAACCTGTCTATGCCATTAAACTAGATAAGACTGCAAAATAGTTACACACTAAAGAAGTTCCATTTTCATGACTCTGGCACAAATATTATTTAATCTGATTGTGGTGCAATATTTCATGAGAGCAACATGAACTTGATTGTTTTTTTAATTCTGTTATCGGAAACCTGTTGACTATTTCAACTAGATATTGTATCTTCTTGCTTGCATGTTTTTACTTAATTTGTCGGTAGGAGATACTGTTTGGTTGATTGAAGTTTATGGTTGTCTTACTTCCTCTGTTGATTGACATTATCTTTCAAAATCCTATATGGTTCAATTCACAGGGTTTCCGAAGGACTGGTGCGACAACTCAATCAGAGCCACGTGCGCTTTATCTTCACTCAGTGTGCCCCTTTCCCGCTTCTATTTATTGTGTATACAAACTATAGCCTTCATGTTAAACCAACAATTTTTGCTTTACTTCAGGTTTTAACACATCGCAGTGGTTCTGCTTCACTACTTTCCCTTTTATACTCAGAGATATTGAAAATGCTGCGCTTGTGGGGATTTTTAAGTTTTGATATTGAGGTTTTCTTCCCTCATGATTCTTCAAGCACACCTCGAGGATACTGCAAACAAAAAACTAAAGAATCTGATCAATCACATGTCATGACTACACAATCATTGCTAGAGGAGGTAAATTTCCCTGAAGAGTGATTGAATGTACTTCCATTTGATTTTCTTTCATTGACTTATCATTTATTAAATGTGTGTTATAATGTATCCAAAGAATTTTGTTTCCTTTTATATGAGAAAGAGGAGAAGTTTCAAAGCTGTTTGTGGTTTCTAATTCACTTCAGTCAATATTTTTCATTAGAGATGGCTAATCATTCCACATAACAATTCAACAACTTCATTATATAGTTAGTTGACCTGATTTTGTAACTGATTGAAAGAGGTAGATACCATTTTTACTTTATCACCCTTATTAGCTGAGTGATCTTTTGGTTGCTTTGCTTTTATGCCGCTGGCACCTTTTTCTGGGGTTCATTTGGGACAGTTAATTTACTTACGTAAGAGGTATACTGTTACTGTTCGTTCCGTTTCCAGAACTGAGAGGATATTCTGAAGAGAAACTTGCTAAAGCTACTTTCGGACAATATAGCTAATCTTCATTTTCACAATGTGCCTTCAATGTATTTACATTTTCTTGCTGTCATATTTCGAAAAGCTCTCCATCTAATTGTCAACAACAACATACCCAGTGTATTCCCGTGGAGTGAGGTCTGGGGAGGGTGGAGTGTACGCAAACCTTCCCTCTACCTTAGAGGTGAGGCAGAGAGGCTATTTCCAATGGACTTAAAATCGGATGTGCTTCAATTTGTTTAATTCTTCTTATGGTTGCTCCATGTCTGTATACAGATGCTGAAAGATTTGAAGGATGCTTTCTGGCCATTTCAGCTTGATCATACTAAGAGTCCTTTCCTGAGAGCAGCACGAGCTGCCAACTGTTCAGAAAGTACCAATGATTCCGATGAAAGGTGTTTCAGCAGTTGCAAAATCCATCCCTAAATTCCCTTCTTATACTATAAGACTACACTTGTTTGCCCATCTTTTTATGTCATTTTTTATCTTGCAACCCATCCTTCTTATATCATTCTCCATGCAGTGCATTCGAGCTTGCATCTGTCAAGGCTGCTCTGCATCGGCTAGAGCGTGGTGTTTGGACCAGTGTTCGTTTTGGGGACATGAGACGCGCACTCTCTGGTATGTGCCTTCAAGTTTTTCCCTCTTTCCCATGAAAAAGTAGTGTTATATTTTTAAGAATTATTATCGGCTCCATTAAGGCATAACCATTGTACTCTTCAATTTTGATAAGTAATAGTTGTACATTTGCGGTGTGTTCGGTACGAAGGAAATGGTTTTCCATAGTAGGAAAATAAGTCGGTTTCTTACTTGTTTTCTTGTGCTCGGTATGTAAGCAAAAAATATTATCCTAAAAATATTTGTGTATAATCTAGATAAACACTATGGGAGGTGAGGGTGTGGAGTGGTGAGGCTGGATTTGAAGATGCAGTGTGTTGGAGGGTGAGGAGGATACAATCAATGTGGAGTGCCACTTGTAGAACTTGTTTTGCCTACTTCCATTAGCGAAGTCATTTTCCTCATTTTTAAGGAACTATTTTTCCTATAGAAATTGTTTCCGAAATTTTTTTGGCCAACTGAACATGTGAAAATTGAAAATGTTTTCCTCCATACCAAACACACCCTTGATGACACTTCAATAAATCTAGCCGTTCATTTTATCTTTGTAAGTTTCTATAGCAGTGATTGTTTGGATTCTGTAGATACGAGGGGTGAGTTTTTCAAGAACATGTTTGTTGCTAAAAATAAGGCAGCTTAGTATGTTCTGTAAATAGTTACTACTGGAATTTCTTAGTTTTTTGTTGTAGTATTGATTTCTATCTGATGAGAATAGGGATACAGTAGTTAGGAGTAGGTTCAAATGTACTTTATGTGCCATATTTGGCTGCACAATATTAAGAGAAGGTATGCTAATCTTTGTTATTTCTTAAAATAAAATATATTGTTTGGAGAATAGGCTGCACCTGAAACAAACAGAAAGTACTAGCAAATTAGACTAGATAACCTATTACCAGAGCCTTCCAAATGTGTTGCAACTCTACCAGTATGTCATTCCAAAAATAGCATTGTTCTAGGACCACATGCCATGCCAAGTGAAGCGAACATTTTTGTTGGAGTAGTCATGCATTTCCTTTGAACTAAACAAACCACGTTATAGCCAAAAGAGCATGATGTTGTAAAAATATACCTGCATTTCTCTTCCTTGATTCTTCACGCTGTTACCAGGGTTTGTCCTGGCCTCGGGCGTGACATGTATTCTGGTATTTCCGCCGTTTATTGGTGGTGACATGAGCATGTCATCAGCCTTTTCAAGTGACTTCTGAGTAGCACATTAGTTTAACACGGAAGAAGACAATTGCTTCATGTGATACTCCAAACAATCTCTTCTGCAATCCTAAGTAAACGAGCAATAGAAAAGGATATGCATATAGTTTTCGTCAATATCACTGCGCATGCAAACAATAACTCAGAGAATCATTCTTTTATATTTGAACCTGCAAGTCTGAAGTCATTGCAATGAGTTCCTTAGTTCTTAGAAATTGAGGAGGATGTGAAAACCTTCTTTGAGAAACTTTAGTGTTCCATATAAAATAAGCTAAAGGGGAAGGGATCTAAGGTTTTGAACCCCTACCAGAAGTAGAAGAAGAGCTTGCATGCCCATAAAGGTAGATGAATCTGAAAAAAGAAAGATCAGTACCTGCAAGTCTGAAGTCATTGCAACGAGTTCCTTAGTTCTTAGAAATTGAGGAGGATGTGAAAACCTTTCTTTGAGGAACTTTAGTGTTCCATATAAAATAAGCTAAAGGGAAAGGGATCTAAGGTTTTGAACCCCATATCAGAAGTAGAAGAAGAGCTTGCATGCCCATAAAGGTAAATGAATCTGAAAAAAGAAAGATCAGTACCTAATATTATTCATTGTGTTCTGAACCATCTCAAAACCTTCCTCACACCAGAAGTGCATAGCTAGTTGGCAACACAGAAGGGGGTTGTTCACGTCTTTCCTGAATATTTGCACATAAAACACCAACTAACATAACCAATCCTTCTTTTGCTCAAATTTTCAACTGTCAGGATCACTCCTCCAGCCTTTTCCATGATTCCATATTTTTCCGCTATCTTCACAGTGCATGATCATCTGTCAAATTCCACATTGCATAGTTGAAGGTATATTTAAGTTAGATGCCTGCTGTCAAATTTCTTCTTCATGACTCCACTGGAGCAGGCTTCATCCTAATCTCTGAGGGTGATTATTTTGGACTTATACTGCTCTAAAAGGATGCATACCATGAGCACGGAGAACCATCTTTTTTAAAAACTTACTGAAAAAGCAAGAAACTTTGATTTTGTTTAATGAGTGATATTCCTTAGGGAATTCAGCTCATTTGTATTTCGATCCCACCTGACCTATAAAATTCAATGACTATGTTAGATAAGAAAGATCAAAGGTTTTTGAGGAGAAATGGACACCCACTTTTTTTTTTTTTTTTAAATCTTGTTTCTTCTAAAAAGGGTGGTAGGAGGGGGTATTAGGACAGCCTTCGACAGTGTATCTTTGGCAGCTCATATGGTCCAAAAATAGGCTGGAAGACGATTACGTCTTCCAGAATTTCTATGTTTCACTTCCATTTTAATATTTCTGCTGATAAGAAATCATGGTGAGCTGACCGGAAACCAAATCCAGCCTGTTTTTGATGGTTGATATGTTTTTTTCAAACTAATCTAAAGAACTGGGGATGCTTAGATTACTCCTTCAAAGTGATAAAGATGTTTCCCAGTATGGCTATGTCAATTCAGTTTGAAGTTCTAACGTGTTTTTCTTGTGATATTCCAGAGCCTTTTTATTACTAAGTTGTCTTGTGGTCACAACTTCACAATTAGTCTGGTCAATCTTTGCCTGTTATGATCATTATTCTCTTGTCAGCATGTGAACGTCTTATCCTCTTGCAAACTGAACCAAAGGAATTGAGGGATTATGGCGCTCTACTCTACCATTGTGGATTTTATAAGGAAGCACTCCAGTACCTCACAGTATACCAGGATGGTCAGGTAGTTTTCTCTGCTTAGGTGACTGTTTCATCTTCATTTTTATCATTGACTAACTTTGGAAAATTGCATAATGCAGAAGGAATCGCTTGATTTGATTGATAATGTGGAGGAAGAAGAAGCTCTGGAGAAATTAATGATTCGCCTTAACCTTATCTTGATGGAGGAAGGTTGGTCTCCCCCCACAGATAACAAAAGTTTCCTGCGCAACAACTCTGAGCCCTGGTAACACTTCATGATAAGCAGGTTCGGGTGTATTTTAAGTATTCACTTGTGGAATCTACCCCTCCGAAGGATCTAAAAATGGACAAATCCTTTGTAGGATACTGTGACTAATGTATCAAAGAATAGATTAAATGTAACACAAAATTCAGTGTCATGTGTATAGGAAATGCTATAGTCCTGTAACTAATAAAATTATGATTAACGATTCCAATTAACCAATGGAATAATAAAATGCTTCGTGGCATAATATGTCTGTAATGACAAAAAAATCAAGCAGAAACTCTACTTAGCTCTTCTTTAATTGGATTTTAACAATTTTAACTTTCCTGCAAGGGGTCGTGTCACCTATGTCTAATTGATCTGATAGCCCTCTTCTATTTTCTTTCTTTTTTATTGGCTCTGGTAATTTTTAGGGATTTATATATTATATAGCTGTCAAAATTTTAGGAATTAAGATAACAAACAAATGTCTTTGTTCCAATTTCTTGAGAGATCGAGCTTGTCGGCAGTAGTACTCTTAACTGGAGCACATGTGAGCAATTAAGACTTGCAATCAATCAAACTTTGCATCAAATCACTATATAATTTACAATATTCAATTATTATAAAGAGTAGAGGGTTCACAACAGGATATGAGATTCGTATCTGATTTTTGTTTGATTTACAGATTTTATAATATAGGAGTAATTGAAAAAACTCTCTAATGTATTTATTGTGTTGATTTTTTAAATTTGGAGATAAACCGCTCCTTTTTGTTTTTAGGTTTTGAAATCAAGGCCTCTATAGTCTATACCCCCACTACAACCTTTAGTGGTTCTCCACTTCAAGGCTTGCTAACTTTGTGCTCATGTTTTGATTTTAAAAAAATTCTTCTTGACAAGGTTTAGTCAACTTTTTTTATTAAGAGAGAACTTTTTCTAACATATCAAATTGATAGTATGAGAGTTCAATGCAACCCACTCTCCACACTACGGATTCATAGCTATATGGCGTGCACACATGTTCATAGAATCAGTATTTTTATAAACCAATATAAGACAATTTCAAACTTGGAAGTCGGCCAATTTCTCCTCAGTTAAGACTTAACATTTCCCATTCAAAATCTTGCAACAGATCATCTGTTATATTCATTTTCTTAAGACTCTATTGACATCCAAGTAAATCGAGTTGGTCAGACTAATACTCAGTGGATTGCTCTTACTCTTATCATACTTTTGCTGCCCCATAAGAGAGCATTATCCAAGCTAAGTATGAGTTCCTAAAATAAGATTCATTTGTGCATCCTCTATAGTTAACAACAAGGACCTTTCCCTTGAATTGGTAATCTTTATATGTCCTCGAGATAAAGAGTGTTTTTTTTATCTTGATCTTACAATTGCAATCAAGAAAGTGGAAAAAAGCTCGTACCTAACTTGCTATGTATTGTTATCCAAAATTGTCGTCCTCCATTACTCCAAGTCGAGTCACATGGAGTTGACTACACTGCCTTTCAGATGTTTGGGTCTGCCAGGCAATGGTAGAGAACTTATATCGGATCAGACCAGCAGGGTCTCCTCCTTTGACTTGGGAACAGTTTTCTCGTGTTTTCCTAGAGAAATTTGTTAAACGAGCATGCTCACACACAAATATGCTAGCATGAGGCCCTGACCCGATAGATGAAGATTGGGGGGTTTAAGACTTGTTACAATTATTGTAGAGAAGTATAACATTTTGCCCAAATTAAAGACTTCCAATTTCCTCTTTTTCCCCTTTGACGTGCTATACATGTTTATTCCATAAGTAGATTTCCAGAGACTCGTTACTCTAGATCAAAAAATTGGTTTGCAAGAAAAATCCACCCTACCTCAGCTTCACCCTTCTATTTTCATGTACAATTGGGTCAGGCAGGTTTAAAAATTACATGGCTGGACATTTACTCACAAAACTAATCTATGCCTTTCTGAGTTATGGATTATATGCATGTAACTATATAGAAAAATAAAGGAAAAGGAAAGTCCAGTGCCCTTCTTTTGCCATGGCTACTTGTCTTGATGGGGCACATAGCCAGAACCCCTCGTTCCAGGAGTAAGTGTCCGAGCTTTCATGACCATATAGTTCTCATCACTGTTGTGTGGTTAGCATGATTACCTCAGCGAATACCGTGGAAGGCCTACTAGCTGGGAGTGAAAAACCCTGTGTCGTGATTTTCTGAAATCTCAGGTGTCTTCTGCAAAAACTTTTAGTATGAAGTCCCGAAAACGTTTTGAATACTGCTTGGGATCAACTGCGGAGATTGAGGTTGGATCATATTGGAATGCTTTATATGCATGTTCCAGCTTCTTGCTAATGTCATAATTCTGTAGTATATCGATTATACCAAAGAATACGATGACATCATAATACTGCCCTGTAGGCTCTCCCACTAGCTGTGCCTCGAAATCGCTTCTTCTTACTGTTAATTCAGCCTTTGCTGGCATGTTGATACCCAATCTAATGGAAGCCCACCTGCCAACACCCAAGGTTATCCAGTCAAAATCCATTAAAGTTAGCAGAAAAAATTGACAAATGATATCCTCATGAGTGTAGTTTACCCTGAAGGATCAAAAAGAAGATCCATGTCAGCCCTGGAAATTCGTGGAGTCGATACATCACCACTTTGGTCTGCATTAGCTGAAACAGAAAGAAGAAATGAAAATCCTTCTTCATTTATCATGAAACGAGTGTGGAAAGATATGTATACCAGTAGGAGTCCGAACTCCAGAATTACGCGTCTCAGTTGTGACTGGTTCACCAGAACCTGAAACTTCTCGAAAGTGAACTCCCACCAAAAGACTGTAGTCCATGATTCTCTCCTGTTCAAGGAAGTCACAGTCGCGGTCCACTTGCCTGTGGAATAGAATGTTCAGCATACTTTGTAAAAGGAGCAAAACTAAAGGTAAAATTTGGAGTGCAGTTCTACACTGGCTTAAGCTACAATGGCTACATGTCTATGACGGAACATCAAGCATAAAGCTCTACTGGGAAGATTTATGGTATGTCTGTCACCATTGTAGAAAAAATCATGCTTTTAAATAACAGAGAAAGCGAAGAAAAAGGCACCTGCAGAACTCTTGGAACCAAACTTTCTGAAGCCTGAATATAAAATTGAGATCCAGGTCCTTGAGAGTAGTAGTGGAGTCAATTTGAGATTCAGATTTCTCAGTGACGCGGCCATGGGAAGAACCTTTCAAGTCAAAACGTCTGTGAATGGCATACTCAGTGCAGAACAAGTTCCCCATTATGACAAAGCGAACCTGCTCATCAGTTGTTATCAAGGACAAACTCGATTAATAAGAAAAGGACAGACAAACTTGATGCAACAAAAGCATGAACTCGTCAAAATACATAGTTCTAGTTGTCTCAAATACCTTCTTCTGGGCAGGTCCAGTCAATTTCACACAATGAAGTCCAAAAAATTTAGTAACTAGAGTGTTCTCAAATGCTCGAACATGATTGTAATAAGCTGGAAGCATTCCTAAAAGAACCTGCAGTTGTGTGAACGAAGCCCCATTAAATCGTAGAAATTTTTAAGTACACAGAGAAAATATGTGAGATATTCTTCCACCATGCTTTGCAAGAGATTATTGGCTAGATTGATTACTTGAAAGACAACAATGTCTGGTTCTAGACTGTAGTTTTGATGACAACTATGTTTAGAAAATTCACAGAGATACGGAAATGAAATTTGATTACTAAGAACTAGGCATCAGTACAGAGGCTTATCAATGATACTGAGCATTCTACATAAGTATTCAGTATAAAGGTGAAAGGAGAAAAGGATTCAGACTGCAAAGATTTTCATTCTAACAATCAACAAGCAGAAATTTTACTTACTTTTACTTCTGCCTTCTTTAAGGTCTTGATCATGTACTTGTCATCGTTGGTCAAGTAAAAAAAGCTTCCACTTTTTCCCGGGGATGAGAGCTCTCGAAGTGCATCATTTCCACATATAGATATCATGTAATCAGCTGGATCCACTTTAAACAGTTTCCTAAGGGTCCTGAAAACATAGTTATATTTTCAGATTAAGTTCAGCTGATGTTATAATGTTGAAATATTCTCAAAGCTATTCTGATGTGTCAATTGACTGTGCATGTGCAATGCAATGTACCTGCAACAACACATTAAGCTGAGGAGTACTCAAACTTTGCTTCAGTTATGCATTTGAATTAAGATATGTTAATGGAGCATTCAAAATAGTCCATTTATGTGAGAGTAAAGTGTATCAACTCAACCTGAAAACTAACGGGCAGTAATCCTTCCATTTGAACTCACACGACTGGTGTGGAGGAGTATGCTTGGATCCTTCTGTAGGGAACTTTGTCCATACCTTTTCTTTCGTGTCAAAAGCTGTAGCTCTAAGATCAAGTGATGTAGCTGGAGCAGGCCTTCCTACAGAATGTCTGAGATGGCACCATAAATGAGCTACAAGCAGCAAGATATTGAAAAAGGATATAAAGATCTAAAAGCACTGCTATGGAAAATGCAAGTTTTCCTTCTTAGATACTCGAAGCTTATATTTGTGCATCCAGTAAAGAATCCTTGCTACCAAAAATAATAGTACAAGGTAAAGATACCAAAAAGGAATTCGACTGTAACGGTCCAAAACCATCAATAGAGATTTAACCAACTTGATCTTTTATTCCTTATTTATTTTCCCAAATACAATGAAGATAGGATTAAGAGCCACAAGAACAACAGTGATTAGCAATAAAATCAACAACTTTAGACCAAAAATAAAATAAAAAATAGTTTTATTCAATTCAAATGTATACCTTATTCCCAGCTGCAAATTGAGCATGAGGTCATAGTTTTTATGCCCTTTCGATATTGTTGTTCCTGGCTTCTTGTTCGGTTGAATTTTGATGCAATGTGGTTGAAATCCTCTTGAATTATCTGAATCATCAGTTCGAATGCTTCTGGATTCTTCACTTGACTCTCTTGGTTGTTCTGAATATACACTGTTTGAAGCTGCATCAGTTTCTGACCCCCAACTGTAGCCATCTCCATTGCTCAACCTCCCATCCACAGAATTTCGCTTAGGCCTTGCACTATTTGCTTTTGGAGTTTTTGCCATTGGCAACTTCTGCAGAAATTCCCCTTCACATGGCCAAGTAACCATCTTTTGTGAAGGGTAAGCTGATATTCTTTCACCTGGACTAATCTGACATCCTAGTAGATCATTTGAATACACATCCTGAGGATCCCAATCGAAAGTACCTGTTCGTGAACCTGAAGGATAATAAGTCCCACTCTGCTCCCTAGAATCCTTACTCCAAATACCAACATAAAAACTCCCATCTGCCCATCGAAACGTGCCATTCCCTTTAGGAAATCCATCTTCCCAAGAACCATCATACCTATTCCCACTAGCCCAAATCATTGTACCATTACCATTCATTTTCCCATTTCTCCATTGTCCAATATATTGATTCCCATTGATCCATTGATATCTCCCTTGCCCATCTGGCTGCCCACGACGCCATTCTCCTTCATAATGATCTCCATTCACATAATCCCTTGTTCCTTTACCATGTTTCATATTGATCACCCAAGAACCTCTATACGTATCATTCGAGCACCCTGTATAAGTCCCTTCACCATCCATATAACCATTCTTGAACTTGCCTTCATAGGTTGCACCAGAAGGCCAACTGAACTTTCCCTTCCCCATTGTCTTCCCTTTAACCCAATCACCAACATACATACAACCATCTGACCACAAATACTTCCCCTGTCCATTGGGGCAGTTATCGCTCCATTTCCCCGTATATATATCCCCATTGTTCAATATTTTCTCTGCATAATAAACCTCACCAGGGGCATCAAGGTCATCATCAACATGTGCCACTGACATTGTTGTAAAAATGATGTTTTTGGCTCTTTTCTTTGCAGTTGCTTTCTTTACTGTGAAATCCCTACAGGCCTTCAAAATGCCACTAAATTCTTTGTTCATCTCTCAACAATAATCCCTTTAAAAATTCTCCTTTCCCTTTTGAATTCCACCAATAACCCCTTTCCTTCCTCCTTTACCCCAAATCAATCTTCATTTGAATCACCAATGTGAGCTTCACATGAACATCAACAATCATTTCTATAACTACCCAAGATCAAAAAACACAAAAAAATCCAATCTTTATTGTTATATCATGTTTTTGGCTCATTTCTTGAAAAGGGTCTGGATATTCTTTGGTTTCTAAAATACCAAATTGATGGAGAAGCTAGCTGTTGTTTTGGAAAAAATAAAAAAGGGTGGCTTTGCAAATTCACATTAAAAAAAATAAAAGAACATTTTTTTCTCTATGTTTCTGAGATTGATTTGCTGAACTTGATTTATCTTTTTGTTCCTTTTTTTCAGCTTTTCAGGAATTTGGTGTATTGGGAATACTTTGAAACAGAAGTTGTTAGGTTGATGGAATAGCAAAAGAGCAGAACAAATCAATGACTGGTTTTTTATTTAGTTAAAGCTCTTTTCTTTTTTATGTGTTTAAATTAAAAGGAAGAAAGAAAAAAAGAAAATTAATATCTCTCCTTGTTCTTTTACTTTTAAAAAATTAAAAAATAATAATAATAAATTTTGTATATTTTTGATTGGATATGAATTTTCAACTTGTCAACTAAAGGGTGAACAGCAGGGTATTCTTTGTCTCCGAAATTGGCTCCTAAATCCACTAAAACACCTGACAATTGGATGAATGAAAGACATGTTAGGCATTATGTGTTACCCAAATTATTTTCCGGTCTTAATTAGGGCCTTCGGACCCCACATATACTACGGGATAGATAATATTAAGATTTTGGTGTAACCGACCTGGCTTGTGGTGTAGTTGTGAGACAATATTGTTGGGAGCATAGACTCTATTGCGCAATTCGAATTTAATCGAGGCTTATATTCTTTTTTGGTCTATTTAAAAAAATATTACATTTTTTCTGTAACTCTTTAATTTTAGTTTTTCACGAGACATAATAAAAATCATAATATTAAAAAACATTTTGATAAATTTGGTACATCTTTAATTTAAACTACGAGATTTAAAATTCTTCTTTACTTTTTAAAATTCTTTGTCAAGTTAAAATAGGGCAAACAAATTAAAATTAAGAAAGTATATATTAAATAAATGTAATTTTTAATATTTGATTGAGCAACTTTCACATATAGCTAACATAAAAATCATATTTGTATGTTATAGCTATAGTTTGCATAATTGCGCTCCATAACAAATTTTATGTTTGCTAATGGAGTTTTTGATTTGTATAATTCGCTACAAACATTCAATTTTATACAAATTGTTCAGTTTTGTATAAATTCATTTATGCATTGTAATTTGTATAATAAGATCT
>JAJOOS010015709.1:0-10098 GCA_029582725.1 Solanum chiquidenum
TTTAATGATGATTTCAGCTAGTGGTTGTGGTTTAATTTAATGGGTTTGTAGTTGCAAATACAAAACCACCCATGTGTTTTCGGCTTGCTCGAGAGAGAAGTCGCGAAACCAAGACCGCTAGATTGATGGCCTAAGGAGTGGGTCGACATGAGGTTCCACCCGAGAGGGTGAGCCCTAGTCCCATATCCTAACACTCAGCTAGAGAGAGTGAGTGGGGTAAGGAGTAGGCTGGCCTTCATGCAGCAAAATGGGTGTCCGAGAGGAAACCCATTTGAAATGGGGTAAGTTGCCCGAGATGGAACTTATTTCCATCTAAAACATAGCCTAGTCACAATTATCTCGCAAATTTGTTATCGAAAGCATGTACCCATTAATTTCTATCAATATATATTGCAGTCATACCCCAAAAACTTTTCCCCATACTTGATTTTCTCTTTATTTTTGTTGTTTTTACTACTTGTGACAAAAACAAAATCCCATCGATATTTGACACTTTTGTGTCACCTATCAAATTTACTTTGTTTTTATTCGATAATTTGTTAAACTACAACTAATTAGAATAAAATTCTAGTTTAACTACTATTTCACTATCACTCCCTTGGGACACAACCCCAACCCTTGGTTGGGTTACTATATTGTCTATGATCGTACACACTAGAACTGTAGTTTAGTGTCGTTGGTCACGATAAGCATCAAAATGGCGCCGCTGCCAAGGAGTGGTGTCATGTGAAAATCTAGTTACCTATAGTTTTTGTTCTTTTTAGTTATAGTTTTCACTAATTTAATTTTTAGTTTTGTTTTGCGTGTTTGTGTATTGACGCAGAGGAACAAAAATGGAAAACCACTATGGAATTCACATGGATCATCCCCCTTGAAACTGCTGAACCTCAGGGACAACCTTCTGACTTTTAAGCAAGTAGGGGATGAGACTCTTGAGGAAATGTGGTTGAAGTTTCAAACAGTTCTAAGTCCATGCCCGTCTCATGGGATGACTGACAAAGCATTACTCGAATGCTTCTATAGAAGTTTGGGGCATGAGAATAGAAGTAACACGAATCAACTGTTCGCAGGTGGTGTGCTATGTCAACCCTATGAGGTCGTAGAAAAAACCCTTGATGGCATGGTTGAAACCAACAAGGAGACAAAGAAAGAAAAAAAGTGGAATGCACTAGTTACTAAGTTGGATGCTCTATCCAATTGGATTTTGGCATTGGAAGCACAAGCCATGGAAAAGGAGAAATATGTCATCTTCCAAGAGTGCCGAAATCGGAAGAAGCATGGAAGTGCACGAGATGATGAGGTCCTTCATCTCATTCAACAGAAGATTGATGAACAAAACAAGAGGTTGAATGAGATGAAAGATAACATGGAAATGCTAAATGAGGTGTCCACCTCAAACTCCATGACTATCCAGCTGCAGGATTCTCAAATCTCGCTTTTGATGACATGTCACTATCCACCGTTCACCGAGGACTCTCCCAACTACACCATGGGCAACTCTGAGGATGCGGAATAGAGGGCTGACTTGCATCGTGCCACGATGTTAACTAAGGCGCTGCTTGGGAGGCAATACAAAACCCTTTTTAATTACTTTTATTTCTTGGTGAAATAATGGTGTAATGCTTGTACAGATTGAAGTAAGGGAAAGGTTTGAAAAAGTGTATGAAGGTGAGCAAATGATCCAATTGACGTGCCGCCGACTTGTTCGGCGACATTGATATTTTCCACCATCTGAGTCAAGATCTGTCAACTTGGATCCTGTAAAATTCGGTGGTCGGTAGGTAATAAGAGGCGCGTCGCTGACATCGATGTAGACCGCCGTTAGGATTCTCTCATGAGATGCAAATCCTGTTTCATTAGGTGAATTTTGTAATCACTTGGCGCTTCACCGAGTGATTCGGCGAGCTTGACTCACTTCGTCGAATGGGTGGTAACTGAACGGTTTTGCAAGCCACATCTTTAAAAGTTCTATTTCATTCATTTCCTCTCACTTTTTCATCCTACCAAACTCACACTTGAATTTTAGTTTTATATTTCTTGCATTTTTAAAGTGTTTTAAGTGTCGAATTGTGCTCGGATTTGGATCACATTGCTACCTAGCATGTCAGTACTATCTAATTCGGCATCAAAAGTTGGTAATCGAACCCCTCAGTTATTTCATCAATTTTTTTTACTCATTTGCATAATGATAGATAGTATAAAACCTCTGCTGAGCCTCTGAGTTACTGGGATTGAATTTATTATCAATTATGATTCAGTAGCTTTCACGTGATTTGGGAGACTCCTATTCTACTATGCTTTGAAGTGAATTATTACGCGGTGGGAAATGTGAAATTTCTATGGGTCTTCATTGAAATTGTGTTATATATGCTTAAATTGCATTATCTGGGTTACGGGGTGAAATTTGAAAGAAATGGGTTGAAAATAGATACGTTAGGATGTTCGGCGAGAAGAACTAAACTCGCCGAACTGCTCGGTAGTTCACCTAACGTCCTTATTTTGCCTTTGACTGGATGCTATAATGTATAGACTGATCTGTGGCTTTCAGCGGTCAGCTTAAATAACAAACCACACTCGGTGACTCGCCGAAAGACCCCTTGTTCGCCCTTTGTCTGCACTCTTGTATCATTTGTGTATCATTTTCAATGAATAGCCCAGATGGATAAGAACTTGGCCAACTAGTTGGCGAAGCGATTCTGCACTTGAAACCCTCCCTGCTCATGCTTGAATTATTGTCTAACTTGTATTCGAAGTCTTTGCAGAAATGGCTAGACCAAAAGTCGCAGGGAGAAATGAACCACCCCGGAATGTAAGAGCACGTGAGTTTAAAGAAGATGAAAAGAAAGTAGAGCTAGCCAGAAAAAGGAAATATACCAAGGAAACCAGGGCCAGAAGGAGGATTCCTATTGATCCCACCATCCCTCCGTGGAGACGCGAATTCTACACAGCCATAGATTCCTATCTGGCGGGTCATGACGTGGATAGAATGGTTGAGGCTAACATTGCTGCGGAAGCTAAGGTAAATGAAAACAATGCGAACCAGAATGGAAATACTTCGGGAGCTATTGTTTTATTTCAAGCTGATGTATCAAACACCAATGCACAGGCAGATGAAGCGAATGCATAAACAGGACCCCTCTTTATCTTCCGCTCTGAGTTTTTTTACTCTTACTGCTGAATATTTTATCACTTACCTTTGAGGACAAACACATTTATTATGGTGGGTGAGGGCCACACTTATTTATGTTGTTTTGGATACTTGTGTTTTGGTGTAGATTTGGGTTTTCTGTTCAAACTGTGTTTTAAAACTGCTTTGCGATTGTTTAAGCTTATGGCTCTCATTTGGGTTTAATTGCAAAATAATTTTGACCCTTCCGAAAAATTTTCATTTTCAAAATTTTCGCCACCTCTTGTGTAGAAAGTGGCTGTTCTTGTACAAATTCAAGTCTCGGTTCCGATCAATACCGATGACTTGAATAGTGCTCTCAATTGAACAAACATAAATGTGCGGCTACGACGAGAACAAATGAATTTGCATAGAAAATATGTGAACTCTTTGCATCTCATTGTGATTAGCCATTTATCGAACTGGTTCTCTTGTAATGACCGTTGCAAACTAGCGAAAGTGTGTAGTCTTGTTTGACTTAAGTGTCCATGCCTTGTATGATGAGCTTACTTTGAACCTGGCATGAATAAACCTAGAATTTTCCCCGTTAGTCCAATTCATTTAGTAAGGTGTGCTCTAGAGATGATCTTAGGCAACTTTTGAAGAGTGTGAGCCAATTTGACATATACCTCTTTTGTGATCTACCCGTGTGTGCGTGAAACTCTTTTGAACACCCCTTGAGCCTGTCCATCTATGGAAGAAACCTGATAAATCCTAGACCTTGTCTTATCCACCACCTATAATCCTATTTATTTGTGGTTTAGTGAATAGCCAACTTAGGCCAAAAGCCCAAGTTGGGGGTGTGGGGAAAAGGAAAAGGAGAAGTGAAGAAGTGCAAGAAAAGTATCCCTTAACCCATGGTGTTGCGGAATAATGAAAACCCTCCATATAAAATAAAAGAGAGAAAGAAAAAAAAGAATGAAAAAGAAAAAGTTGTGGAATAAAAGCACAAAAGAAATTGGGTTTCCAAGAAATCCATGGAGGTGAATAAAGATATGACTTAGAAGCACTAGAAAAATAATTGATAAGGGAAAAGAAGGGGATGTCTTGAGAAAGCCACATCTCATGAGGAAAAAGTCATTGAGACTAAATGACCATACCTTTGCACTCCGCCACATTACAATCCTTGGAAAGATCATTTTGATCTTGAGTGAATCGAACCGAAGACCGATTAGAAAATAAGGGCAAACCTATATGTGAAAACATGAATTGTGTTCCTCTTTTTGAGTGTGAGCGTTCCATCTGATTCCTGAATTTAAATTGATTAACCTTAGTGTATGAATATAGAATCATTCTTTGTGTGAGGGCATTTAGATACTTTTCTTAAGCTTGAACTTGCATAAGTAGCAAGTACTGCGATCTTGAGAATCTTTGGTAATGGTGTGTCACAACTTGAATCTTTGAGTACACAATTGATTTTTGCATAAGTAATTTTAGTCTTGTTGTGTATGTTCATGATTGAGTCTTGTATAGCACTATTTGAGACATCCTATTTGAACTGCTGAACTTAAGTTTTACTTGAGGACAAGAAAAGGTTTAAGTTGGGGGTGTTGATGAGTCCACAAATTGGACTCATTTAGGGATTTATTCTAATAGAGATAGTGTCCTCAAATGCTTATTTTATCTCAATATCTGATGAAAACGCTTAAGTTTCAGGCATTTGAAGTTTTAGTGGAAGCATGGACACTTAGGTGCAAAAAGGAACAAAAAGGATGAAAATGACGAAGAAGTTGAAGCCTGAGCATCACCAAGCATGCTTGGCAAATCACCGAAGGACCATATTTCGCCCTTTGTTCCAGTACGCGAAGCCCTGAAGGAAGTGGATCAAAAAGGCGATGAAAGGGAGCAGTCGGCGCTTAGCCGATCAGTTCCGCGAAGCAGTACTATACCGCCCAATGGTCCACAATGCAGAGACGCTGTAGGCAAAGCACAAAGGCGATGAACAAGAAGAAGGGCGAATCTCGAGTAACTTTGCCGAACGGTCTGCCACAACACTATTTTCTGAAGCTTATAACTACTAACTCTCTACTTATTTTTAAGGGTGGAACATTAGAGTCTGAACATTATTGTAATTTTTACTTTAGCTTCCATATTTTCTCTCAAGTTTGGAGAGGTTTTTTGGGAGACTTGAAGAGAGAAGGAGTTCATCTTCCCCAAATTGGAAGTGGGTCTTCTCCATTCTACCTCCTTTGCTTATATTAAGGTTTAATTTCTTATACCCACTTGATTTCATTATCATTTTAGGTGTAATTTCTTATTTCTTGATGTGTGGCTAAAACCCCCCATTCTTGGGGTGTGATTTAGCAAATATGTGTTGATATTATTGTTAGGTCATGTTTGCTGATAGGTTAGATGTATTTTAATGGTGATTTCACCTAGTGGTTGTGGTTTAATTTAATGGGTTTGTAGTTGCAAATACAAAACCACCCATGTGTTTTCGGCTTGCTCGAGAGAGAGAGGTTGCAAAACCTAGACCGCTAGACTGATGGCCAAAGGAGTGGGTCGACATGAGGTTCAGCCAGAAAGGGTGAGACCTAGTCCCATATCCTAACACTCAGCTAGAGAGAGTGAATGGAGTAAGGTGTAGGCTGGCCTTCATGCGGCAAATGGGTGTTTGAGAGGAACCCATTTGAAATGGGGTAAGTTGCCCGAGAGGGAACTTAATTCCATCTAAAGCTTAGCCTAGTCACTATTATCACGCAAATTTCCTATCGAAAGCATGTACGCAATAATTTCTATCAATATATATTGTGGTCACACCCCAAGAACTTTTCTCCATACTTGATTTTCTCTTTATTTTTGTTGTTTTTACTACTTGTGACAAAAAAAAAAAACCCATCGATATTTGACAGTTTTGTGTCACCCATCAAATTTACTTTGTTTTTATTCGATAATTTGTTAAACTACAACTAATTAGAATAAAATTCTAGTTTAACTACTATTTCACTACCACTCCCTTGGGACACAACCCCAACCCTTGGTTGGGTTACTATATTATTGACGATCGTAAACACTTAAACCGTAGTTTAGTGTCATTGGTCACGATAAACATCAAAATGACGCCGCTGCCAAGTAGTGGTGTCATGTGAAAATCTAGTTACCTATAGTTTTTGTTCTTTTTAGTTATTGTTTTCACCAATTTAATTTTTAGTTTTGTTTTGCGTGTTTGTGTATTGACGCAGAGGAACAAAAATGGAAAACCACTACGGACTTCACATGGATCATCCCCTCTTGAAACTGCTGAACCTCAGGGACAACCTTCTGACTTTTAAGCAAGTAGGGGATGAGACTCTTGAGGAAATGTGGTTGAAGTTTCAAACTGTGCTAAGTCCATGCCCGTCTCATGGGATGACTGACAAAGCGTTACTCGAATGCTTCTATAGAAGTTTGGGGCCTGAGAATAGAAGTAACACGAATCAACTGTTCGCAGGTGGTGGGCTATGTCAACCCTATGAGGTCGTAGAAAAAACCCTTGATGGCATGGTTGAAGCCAACAAGGAGACAAAGAAAGAAAAAAAGTGGAATGCACTGGTTACTAAGTTGGATGCTCTGTCCAACCGGGTTTTGGCATTGGAAGCACAAGCCATGGAAAGGGAGAAACATGTCATCTTCCAAAAGTGCCGAAATGGCAAGAAGTTTGGAAATGCACGAGATGATGAGGTCCTTGCTCTCATTCAACAGAAGATTGACGAACAAAACAAGAGGTTGAATGAGATGAAAGATAACATGGAAAGGATAAATGAGGTATCCACCTCAAACTGCATGACTATCTAGCTAGAGGATGCTCAAATCTCGCATATGATGACATGTCGCTAATCACTGTTCGCTGAGGACTCAACCCAACTACACCATGGGCGACTATGACGATGAGGAATAGAGGGTTGACTTGCATCGTGCCACGACGTTAACTAAGGCGCTGCTTGGGAGTCTGCCCAAAATCCTTTTTAATTACTTTTATTCCTTGGTGAAATAATGGTGTAATGCTTGTATAGATTGAAGTAAGGGAAATGTTTGAAAAAGTGTATGAAGGTGAGAAAATGATCCAATTGACGTGCCGCCGACTTGTTTGTCGACCTCATTCTTTTAAGCCACCTGACTCAAGATACTGTCAACTTGGATCCTGTAAAATTCGGCGGTTGGTAGGTAATGAGAGTCGCGTCGCCGACATCAATGTTGACCGCCGTTAGGATTTTCACATGAGATGCAAATCCTGTTTCATTAGGCGAAGTTAGTAATCAGTTGGCGCTTCACCTAATGATCGGGCGATCCTGATTCACGTCGTCGAATGGGTGGTAACTGAATGGTTTTTGCAAGCCACATGTTTAAAAGTTCTATTTCATTCATTTCCTCTCACTTTTTCATCCTACCAAACTCACACTTGCACTTTAGCTTTATATTTCTTGCATTTTTGAAGTGTTTTAAGTGTCGAATTGTGCTCGGATTTGGATCGCATTGCTACCTAGCATGTCAGTACTATCTAATTCGGCATCAAAGGTTGGTAATCGAACCCCTCAGTTATTTCATCAATTTGTTTTTACTCATTTGCATAATGATAGATAGTATAAAACCTCTGTTGAGCCTCTGAGTTACTGGGATTGAATTTATTATCAATTATGATTCAGTAGCTTTCACGTGATTTAGGAGACTCCTATTCTACTGTTCTTTGAAGTGAATTATTACGCGGTAGGAAATGTGAAATTTCTATGGGTCTTCATTGAAATTGTGTTATATAAGCCTAAATTGTATTATCTGGGTTACGGGATGAAATTTGAAAGAAATAGGTTGAATATAGACACGTTAGGCTATTCAGTGATATGAACAAAACTCGCCGAACTGCTCGGCAGTTTGCCTAACGTTCTCATTTTGCCTTTGACTGGATACTATATGTATCGATTGATCTGTGGCTTTTGGTGGTCAACTTAAATAACAAACCGCACTCGGTGACTCGCCGAAAGACTCATTGTTTTCCCTTTGCCTACGCGCTTGTATCTTTTGTATATCATTTTCAACGAATAACCTAGATGGATAAGCACTTCGCCAACTAGTTTGGCGAAGCGATTCTGCACTTGAAACCCTCCCTGCTCATGCTTGAATTATTGTCTAACTTGTATTCGAATTCTTTGCAGAAATGGCTAGACCAAAAGTCGCAGGTTGAAATGAACCACCTCGGAACGTAAGAGCACGTGAGTTTAAAGAAGATGAAAAGAAAGTAGAGCTAGCTAGAAAAAGGAAATATACCAAGGAAACCAGGGCCATAAAGAGGATTCCTATTCATCCCACCATTCCTCCATGGAGACACAGATTCTACTCATCCATAGATTCCTTTCTGGCGGCTCATGATGTGGATAGAATGGTTGAGGCTAACATCGCTGTGGAAGCTAAGGCAAATGAAAACAATGTGAACTAGAATGGAAGCACTTTGGGAGCTATTATTTTATATCAAGCTGATGCATCAAACACCAATGCACAGGCAGATGAAGCGAATGCATAAACAGGACCCCCTCTTTACCTTCCGCTCTGAGTTTCTTTACTTTTACTGCTGAATATTTTATCACTTGCATTTGAGGACAAACACATTTATTATGGTGGGGTGAGGCCCCTCACCTTTTTATGTTGTTTTGGATACTTGTGTTTTGGTCTATATTTGTGTTTTCTGTTCAAACTGTGTTTTAAAACTGCTTTGCGATTGTTTAAGCTTATGGCTCTCATTTGGGTTTAATTGCAAAATAATTTTGACCCTTCCGAAAAATTTTCATTTTCAAAATTTTTGCCACCTCTTGTGTAGAAAGTGGCTGTTCTTGTACAAATTCAAGTCTCGGTTCCGATCAATACCGATGACTTGAATAGTGCTCTCAATTGAACAAACATAAATGTGCGGCTACGACGAGAACAAATGAATTTGCATAGAAAATATGTGAACTCTTTGCATCTCATTGTGATTAGCCATTTATCGAACTGGTTCTCTTGTAATGACCGTTGCACACTAGCGAAAGTGTGTAGTCTTGTTTGACTTAAGTGTCCATGCCTTTTGTGATGAGCTTACTTTGAACCTTGCATGAATAAACCTAGAATTTTCCCCGTTAGTCCAATTCATTTAGTATTGTGTGCTCTAGAGATGATCTTAGGAAACTTTTGAAGAATGTGAGCCAATTTGACATATACCTTTCTGTGACCTACCCGTGAGTGTGTGAAACTCTTTTGAACACCCCTTGAGCCTATCCTTCTTTGGAAGAAACCTGATAAATCCTAGACCTTGTCTTATCCACCACCTATAATCCTCTTTATTTGTGGTTTAGTGAATAGCCAACTTAGGCCAAAAGCTTAAGTTGGGGGTGTGGGGAAAAGAAAAAGGAGAAATGAAGAAGTGCAAGAAAAGTGTCCCTTAACCCATGGTGTTGCGGAAAAATGAAAACCCTACATATAAAAAAAAAAAGAGAAAGAAAAAAAAAGAAGAAGAAAAGAATGAAAAAGAAAAAGTTGTGGAATAAAAGCACAGAAGAAATTGGGTTTCCAAGCAATCCATGGAGGTGAATAAAGAGATGACTTAGAAGCACTAGAAAAATAATTGATAAGGGAAAAGAAGGGGATATCTTGAGAAAACCATATCTCATGAGGAAAAAGTCATTGAGCCTAAATGACCATACCTTTGCACTCAACCCCATTACAAGCCTTGGAAAGACCCTTTTGATCTTGAGTGAGCCGAACCGAAGATCGATTGGAAAATAAGGGCAAACCTATGGGTGAAAACATGCATTGTGTTCCTCTTTTTGAGTGTGAGCGTTCCATTTGATTCCTGATCTTAAATTGATTAAGCTTTGTGTGTGAATATAGAACCATTCTTTGTGTGAGGGAATTTAGATACTTTTGTTAAACTTGAACTTGCATAAGTAGCAAGTACTGCGAGCTTGAGAATCTTTGAGTACACAATTGAT